>JAQIWG010001849.1:0-22576 GCA_034695025.1 Chamaedrilus cognettii | reverse complement strand
TAAGTTTAACTGCGCTTACTTTAAGGATAAACGGATCTGACGCAGTTGGAGGCCCACTGTTGACATTTAATATTGAATTTGTGGGTCGTGCAGTTACTGAGATTAGAGTAGACTATCGCGTCTGTCTCAGACTGCCTGTGCCAGTATACGTAACATAATAGGTAGTTTTTCCTTACAAATCGATTAATAGACATTGCAGAGCATTTTGGTGCGATATTGATGAAACTGTCATTAATTTTCGGCTTCTCAATAATGTTCGTAATTAGCGGAAATGCCAGCGCTGCTGAACGTCATGCTTACTGATTAGGGAGTGATTTCGGTCTATTTTAGGTGCAAATGATGAACTAAAAGTTTCTGAAAACTCTTTAGTTATTATTAATGAAATTCATTAATCATTTAGTAAAAGGTAAAGGGTAACGTGTAATATTTTGCAATTTGTAAAAACATTGTCATGTTAATTTCTTATAATGTGTGTTCATCGAAGATTTTCACTCTTGTCAAAATAGACTTTGAATATTTGGGCCTATCATTTGAGTTTAGATCATTCTGCGTGATGATTTGTGCAATGAAATTTTTAGTCGACAGAATAATTCAAATTTGTAGGTTATTTAGAGGCGGGAGGCCTTCGCCTCCTCCCCCCGCCATCTCCACCTCCGAGACTTCACCCTGATAATCAATTTCAGCGCTTATTGGTTTGCGTCGACAAATCTCTGTGGACATTAAACAATGACTTCATTATATCGCGTCAGCAAGATGACAGTCAAATGGACATGTCAAATTTCTTCGCCTGAAAACGCCGTAATGCACAGAAGTGGAGGCTGTCTTCGTGTCGTATTAGCCTAAGTCCATACTGTGACAAATAACCGATGGCTTTTCACACACGGTAGAAAGTTGTCGCATACCTCGATCGGGATTCACTCGTAATTTTTGCCTCCTGATTTATATTTCTAGTTGTTTTAATCTTAGAGTTTTTCTGATAACAGTGAGAACAAATTCTGATGACTAAATTCGAGTTATGATGCTCAATAGTCAGTCATTGAAAAAACCAAGATTGATAACATTTGTCAGCTATTCTGAAAATACCGATTACTGTGTGTCTGAAAAAGTAATTTTCTTGAGACGCTGAATTAAATATTCCTCTTTAAACTTTTAAACTAAGCACTGCCTTAGGCTATAAAACTGGCTCTAAACCGATAATTAAAAAATGGCGTACTTTTCCAGGACGCTCCGTTCCTTGTGCTACGCCTCCTCCTCATATTCAAATACAACGTCGTCAGCTACACGAACATGTTCTTCACGTGCAAGAACACCCTCGTCTGCGCCCTCCTAACCTATCGCCTCGTCGTCATCCAACTCGAGCGCTGCCGGGGGCCCCCCACCGGCCCCGACCCAGGGGTCACCCGCTCCTCCCCCCGGGAGGCCCCTCTGTCCCTCCTGGCGTCCCAGAACTGCCGCGTGATGACTCCGGATCAGTTCTACAAGTACGCGACGAGGGTTAGTTTGAGAGAAGGGAGGGTGGATCCTGAGGAACGTGAAATACAATATGTGATCCATCACCGGGTGTCGATTGAACCACCGGGAAGTGATGGTGATGGAGATGGTGATGGAGATGGTGATGAAAATGGTGATGGTGATGGTGATGGTGATGACGCGGTGATGTCGAGGAGGGAAAGGATCGACAGGTGGCGGTCGTACGCGGGGAATGATGTGGATGTTTCGCTGGGTGGGGCGGGGGACTACAACAACTGTGATCTGCTGGAGATGAATCAGATGAGCATCAGCGGCACGGACTGGTCGCTCCGATCTTAGGGCTATTCATTATAATGCTTCTGTGTATTCAATTAACCATCTAATGCACGCAGTGACGAGGAAGCGTTGTGGCCAAGTGGCCTAAGTCGCTGGTCTCGGATTTCGAGTGCGGCAGTCGCCGGTTCGAATCCCCGCCGCGGCAAAGATTTCAAGTCTCTTCGCGCACTCTCGGAAAAGACGGTTTAAAAAATGTCAGTAAAGTAGCTTCCAATATAGTTATTATCCGCCTGGCGAGTTGTCAAGGTGATACCTCCGCCCCCCCCCCCCTCCCCCCGGCTCGGCTACACTGTACAGTGTACATGTTACGAAGATTCTTTGCAAGATATCCTTCTCAATTTTCTAGTGACTTAATTCTTCCTGCTCTAATTCTAGTCCTATTGCCAATAACACATCTGAACTCTTACGTCATGTGCTATGTTACGATTATGTAGACATGCAGATTATATACATGCTGGTGTATACAAATTAGATTCAGACAAAATGTATGAGCCGCCCTGCACGCCGACCAAAATAATCCGGGATATCGGAAAATAACTCCAGTCGGCGATATCAGGAAATAACTCACGAATATAAAGTTTTAGTAGGCATCAACATACTAACAATAATAATTCACTTTACTTATAGTCCGCGAATTAACATGCAACAGAATTTGTTTGATGTCACTTCCAGCTCATATTTTCAAGCGAACACACATCACATAATCGCCGACATTATCCGGTATTATGCCCTCCTTGATGTTTCAGATTCCATTTCGATAGTCCGAGTATTGCACGGGGAAACATCGAAACTTGGGTAATTCGATCGGTGCTAGATGATAAACAAAGTATACGTTCGATCAGCAGCGGAGAAGGGGCCATTCACATATTTCATAACGCTTGAGCTAGGGTGAGTAGGTGGGTAGGTCTGAGGATTTTTGTTAATCCGTATATAAGAGGTGGGTGTGTTAAGGACACACCCACCAAGCGATGGTGGGCCTATATAACATTAGGCTAAAATATTTAATTAAAATGTAGAAAAATGTTCCTTAACAACACAGTTTTTTTGACCATTTGATGCTCTTATGATGAAAGATGGTTACGACAATGAAAACGTTTTATTGAGAAGATGCCATGCAGGCTTTTAGTTTTGACTCTGTAGCGAGATTATAACCGGTAAATGTTTGCTATAAGATAGGTATACATCAGCAAATTGTCATCAAATATTTTTGGGTGGTCAGGCCCGGCTCTACAACGCGTCATAAGGTGTGGGTTGGCGGTATAAAAATGACATTTTTGGCGTTGTATATATAATCAGTGGCGGCTCTAAATAGAGCTGCAGGCCACTGGAGGCCAGACTCCCCAATTTAGGATCTGGCCTCTCCAATTGCTTCCTCAAAGTTGAGTGAAATGCTCACATGCTTTGTCAGCACCCCCGCCCCCCTCCCTCCTCTCCATCCGCTCGTCTGTTGCGCACGAGAGAGAGGGGAAAAAGGTGTCAAAGAAGACAGTCTATTGAGGTCGCGACGTCGAAAAATTGTGGCGTCTGCAATAATTTTTTACCCCCCCCCCCCCCCCACCCCAGAAAAAATTCAGCCACCGCCCCTGCATGTAATAATGTGAAAGATCCCTAAGTAGATCGAATATCGCCCCGCGTGCATTCGTGCCGCGGTACAGAAACAGTCCGTTCCGGGTCCGTTCCGGGTCTGGTTAAAACGATCGCAGGATATCAAAACAATTCCATCACTCGGCGTCGTCCTTGTGCATATCAGCCGTGCTTGAATCCATAAACAAAAGCACATCAGCATGATACGATTCTTGTATGATTTAAACCACATGATTATCTACAGAATCTACAGTTCAATGATTATCGACAGAAGGGAATCTATGCGACCGCGTAGCCACAAGCCACATAGCCAATGCCTATTTGAGCTACTAAGATTAGATTTTTTAGACCACGTGTAGCTGGTAGGTTAAAGCTCTGGCGCATCGCTGCAGTGTATTAGTACGCGCTATACATGTAGCCCAAGCTCGATTTTTGACTCTTCTGAAGTGTATTCTAACTTTAAAATCTATCAATGTCTAAAATAATGCAACAACTAGACAGCTGCGCATACGGTTTGAAGTGGGGCACCTCGCAGCAGCGCAGCTAGGAGAACAAACGTTAGTCGCAATGACGACCCAAACCATGAGTTGACAAGTTCTGCTAACAGAACTAAGAGTGAGCTTATTATATCATCGTAGTCCCAGTCCTATCATTGCAAAAAATATGTTAAGGCCCACATGCAGGCTACATGTAGGCCTACATCTTAATTAGGTTAGTGCAGACTGCCTGTATGCAGGCTATAGACCTACATGTATATACATATGCCAGTGTATAATAAAGCGGGTCGATGATTGAAAGTTGAGTGCCGACCAAAGAGACTTCAGTGTCGTACAGAATGCAGAAACAAAGGGTCGACGACGCGTACATGAACAATTGTACAGTCTACTTTTTTTTATGAGAAGTCGAGTCACAAGATCACAGAAGCTGCATGCATATGCACTCACACAGTACAGGCTGTACTGCTGTCCGACCAAACCATGCTGACCATCTTAGACTCAGAGTGATTACTCTAAACATCATATCAATTATAATAGGCCCAACTGAACACTATGTGCTAGGTTAACCTAAGCTAAGGTTAAGCTAAGGTTAACCTCAGCTGCTTCACCATTGGCCATATGGTGGTAGCTCACGCAGACCTGCAGCGCTCTGCTACGTTTATAATTGTGAGTTGCTCCAACGCGCAGCACAGAAGGCAGTATACATGTACATGTACATGTATACATGATCAGGAGCCAAATAACAGCATCTATTGGATTCAGATTGTTAACTCCATCTCTCGTAGGCTACACTCACAGGCTCACAGCTATAGTGAGTAGGCCTATAGTCTAATAAAAGCACTAAGTTTATTCGTTGACAAATGACTGACGAACTGCGTATAATGGCGAAGACGTTTCACTCGATATTAGCCAAGTTCGCAGCCTACATCATTTTCTTGTGATTAAACTACAGCTTTTACTGGATTTATCAAATGACACAATCACTGACGATAACATCCTTGTCCCCGTCATCCCCGCTGCAAACATGATTCGTCCCGCTACTCTATTACTCTTCGCGCTCGCTGTCCTCCTCGGCCCCGTCAACTGCGCCCTGAGCCGCCGCGAGACGGGCGGCAACAACGTGTGTTACCTTGAGCAGGCGGGATGCAAGTACCGCGTCACCGTCCTGCCGACCCACTGCCAGCAGGCGAGCGACGAGCCGTGGGGGGGCGAGGAGAGGAGGGGGGAGGAGGGGCCACGCTCGGGGCTGGTCCAGGAGGGGTCGCGTTCGGGGCTCGTTCATGTCGACGTAAACTTGACGGAGTCAGAGTCAGCGGCGGGTGCTGAGGCGTCCTTCAAGAAACTCGACGCTCTGGAGCAGGTATATACTGTATATGCGTAGCAAGAATTACATGCAGTTATCGGGTAGGGAGATGTGGGGGCAGCTCCGGCGTTAGGGCCCCACTTACCCCCGACCGGGGGGGCCCACGGCTGTGGGTGGGCCCACTGGGGGGAAAAGTTGTAAATTTGACATAGTAGCTTTTTTGTTAATTATCGGAAAAGGCATATTTGCATGTTTTTTCAGCAATTTAGGGGGGCCACTTGGGGTCATTAGGAGCACACTATTAGAAGTATGCTGTTAAGATTTGTGGAAAAATTCTGTCAGCAGCACCCCCCCTCCACCCCCGCTCGTGAGTTCGATTTGAAAGGCGCTGTGGGGGGCCCACTAGCATGTTTTCGGGGGGGGGGGCCTGCATACCCCGACGCCGGCCCTGGTGGGGGGAAATGATACACAAAACAATTTAATATACGCGTTTAAATGATTAAATGCTAGAATGCTTACTTAGGTTCTGGACAAGTACATTTTTATTACTACTCTTCCTTTGCTAATTAGGCTTTAGAAGAAATGTACAGTAACCTGGGTCAAATAGAATATTGTAGATATTTTGTTTGGCTCGGGATACTGTACATTTCTTCTGAAGCCTAAGCAAAGGTTTTTGTTAATTATCGGAAAAGGTAATAAAAACTGTAATAAAAACTTACATGTCCAAAGCTCTGGAATTTGAGATCGTTTAGTTTTTCATTTTTTTCAGTTTAAACGATCAAGAAAAGTAGTTCTTCATTGTAGAAAAAAAGCGTTCTTTCAATAGTTTTCGTCTTTCCTGTTTTTCTACGTGCTGTTTATGCATAGACTCTTCATTTTACAATATTCTTTCTTCATCTGTCTTTTAGGCTAACGACGTTTCTTCCATTCCCGTATACAATAGGCCTACGTAATTATTTTTAGTGCGCACAACAAATGTTCTGGTCTACAGGGCTATATTATATACAAGCATACATGCACGTACACGTGCGTTGTAGATGTTGTCACAAACTTGCAATAACTATGCGCGATAATTATTTGCATGTTTGCGAGCAGAAGCTTGTCAAGATGATGGAGGAGTTGTCCGTGCGATCTTTGCGTCACATCCGCGAGATCCGCACGGATCTGCGTCAGATGAGCAGCTCTATGAACCTGTTCAAGGTTCGTGCTTGGTCTCTATGAACAGCTCTATGAACCAGCTCAAGGTTCGTGCTTAGTCTCTATGAGCAGCTCTATGAACCAGCTCAAGGTTCGTGCTTAGTCTCTATGAGATCCTCACGGATCTGCGTAAGATGAGCAGCTCTATGAACTAGTTCAAGGTTGGTGCTTCTATGAGCAACTCTATGAACCAGTTCAAGGTTCGTGCTTAGTCTCTATGAACAGCTCTAAGAACCAGCTCAAGATTCTTTAGTTCTATGCGAACGGTTATTAGACTTTTAAAATCATTTCTAAAGAGTTTGAAGAATAAAATGTAATGCATAATTATAAAGTTGGCCTAATCTAGTTAGCTACCATGGAAGGGTTGATGACCGGCAGATGAATTTCCTTTATTGGTGACTCGCTTTGAAGGACTGGTAGCTATACCTAGCTAACCGCATTTCTGTTGTCTATTCTGTTAGTGTGCATGTTTTGACACAGGTTTAGACGTTTCCCCCCTGATGAGGGCCGCTGTATAGCTGGGCTTTTACGGTCAGACGCCCTCCCTGAAGCTAACCAAAAGCTACAAAATTAATTTGAACATAATTGCTGTTTTATTTGATGTGACCTTCCATGGCAAGCTGCCAAGCACATCAACATTTCATTAGTTTGTATATCTTCTTGGTTTCATCTTGTATCTAATCGCTGAATTTACCATGGCGAATAAATCACTTGTTTTCCAAGGGTGCCAACAAGAAGTCACCCTACGGAGCGGCGAGTGCGAACGAGGTCATTGGGGTGGCACGATGTCCCAGCGAGTTTGTGGGAGTTGGAACGTGGCGCGCTTGTTACCGGTTCTCCAACTTTGAAGCGACGTGGCACGAGGCGAAGGAGTACTGCTCCGCCTTTGGAGCAACTCTGCTCACTCTGGAGTCGATGAAGGAAGCTTATGTCATCGACTATCTTATCAAGAGCAACGCGGGTATGTGACCATTATGCAATGTTGCCATCTATCTTAGTCATAATTATGTGTGGCTAAGTAATAGTTGTATATAATAACACAGGTTTAGTAAAAAATATTATTAAATTTGTAATACAATGTTTGATAACGGCCGATGATTTAGATTATGGGTATTGTTTTTTGGGGTTTAAGGATCGTGTAACAAAGACGATTACAGTCCGGTTCAGTGATTGGGACCAAGCAAAGAACCGCTCCCCCATCTTTAGTCGCCTTTTCCGACTCACCCGAAGAACTCTGGGCTACGGATCTATTCTCTTTTTACCTCAGTCTGCAGAAGTGGAGAACAATGGCGTCCTAATCAGACAATTTTAAAGAGTACCATAGGCCTAAATATATAGTAGAGACCCTATCCGATGTTTTTTTCTTGATGTGTGACTATTATAAGGCGTTAAAATACACGTAACTTGAACAACGTTGCATGATCAATTTTGCTCTTCTTCAAGTCTACAACTTGCAAGTACATGTAAGTAGTGATGAGATCCTTGCTTAATGATATTAAGTGCTGAAATCCCGAACTTTTGAATAATATTTGAAATAATTGTAGCTCAATTATAGCGCAGACGCCTAGCGGCTCTATTAACACTTTTTTCGTTAACTTCCTCAAGCTTCCCGCGCACACGCATCGGGATTTTGTGTGAGAACGGCGGGCTAAGAATACCTTGGCATTTCACATCGCCGCGCGAATACGATACGCCATGTTCGACAACGGCATGCACCACTGACACAGACTTTATCTTTTCTCCGCGGAATGCTCCTCTTATTTATCGCTAACAGCGCCGTAGATCAGACAACCTCGCTTGGTGCTAAGCGGGTTCCGGAATAAATCTGGCGAATTGTAAACGAGCGTGTCAGCCTCGGGGTAATGCGATACTGAATAAATTGTTTTCCAGTTCGCGAACATTCAGCGTGCTGTCAGAAGTCAGACCTAAGAGTTCATCATCCCCGCCCGTTGACGTCTTATGCAGTGTTTTGCGTAGAAATTGTTTTCAGGGTGTGCAAAAAATTCGGGGCGCCGGGGGTGTTGTTAGACTGGAACTCAATTTCCAAGTCAAGGCATGAAAACCTCGCGGGGGTTGTCCTACTCAGTTTCAGGAGATGAGCTGTTGGGGGGAGGTATCCAAATTGGAGCATAAAAGAGAGTATTTTCATAATTTTTTGGATGTAAACAACACTGGAGTCGTTTATCAGCTTGGTAGACGCGTTATTTTTAGATCCACTTTGACTATTCGATTTTTTCCCGTCAATCAAATTTTGCACAAATTGGTAGAAGCACGAAGCATTCATTCTAGCCAATGAACATGTAGCATGTAATGTTTCTGGCCAATGAACATGTAGCATGTAATGTTTCTAGCCAATGAACATGTAGCATGTAATGTTTCATGGTCGACGCTTGTTGCGTGCAGTAGTCATTGCAGAAATTATTTGAGTCTTTGAATTTTCGGACAGAGCGTAAACATCCGACCACCCGTCCAGTGCGCCAAACGTCGCTGCAGCAAAACTCGTAATAGACCTACATGCACCATAATAGGAGAGTACAGGCGATGATTCATACACGCAGTCCAATATGTCGTGCTGTAATTAATGGCTATACATACATCCGGTATTGGCCTGCTAGCCGTATACTCACATTTTCGAACAATGACTAACTCAGTCACACCAGGGGCCCTGCACAGACTTTTCGCGGCGCCCCGTTAATAAAAAGCAGCGGCACTCAGCGCTCCGGATCACTTTCCCTCCGGATCCAATCTCCCGGACGCACTCCGCCTCAGCGTGATCCACGTCAAATCCCACTGCGGCCCGAACCCAGGGATTCTAATTGAGTACTTGCGGCAAACTCGCTTGAAAAGTAGAACAAATTCCATTGAAAAAAATTATTATGCACACTACTCATCTAATGTAACCAATGAATAACACTAAAGGTTTCAATATATAACGTGTGTTAATGTAATAACTAACTGATTTTTATAAAATTGCAATCGTATGCGTAGTGTCGGCCAAGTGTCTGCCCACTGAACAATCTTCCAATCCAAGCCCAATCTCTCTGGCTACAAGCGACCTTCGTTACAAGCGCTCGAATACATCGGCTTTTCGCGACAGTTTTTCGACACTCGCGGTTCAGACTCGACAGTAGGGCCTACAGAATTGTCGTGTACAGTGTATTTGAGAATTTTGACCCAATAGTTGTTGTTACCACCGGCCTCCCCTGTGATTATCCTCTACATGTATGCCTACATCGAACTTGCAGAAAACCGAAGCTTCACACTTCATTCTATCGACTTGACGCAGCCGTTATCGCCAAAACTGGCGCATATCATATAATAATAACTTATCGAATTGACCCCACCCCGTGCATCCGGGAACAAAGAATTGGCTTGCAGCTCACAGCTCCCAGGACGAGTCGTAAAATGCGACTAAAAAAGGATGAGCGGTTCTGTGCGTAGACCTCTGCACAGACTGGACTGTAATAGTCTGCGTTTCAACACACGGTCCTTAAAGTCTCAAAGCAAAAAACAAAATAGAATTTACCCCGCATTCCCGATGCTCAACAATTACTTATCGCTAGTTCATTCGCTCGACAAGTATGATCAGATAATCATGCCAACTACATGTACGGCTAAAACATTCCTAGCAATATCTACTGCCGCTATCGCCTTCCAATCAAAACCTCACGGTGGAACTTTTCAACCCGAGGCCTCCTTCCTTAGATCTCCAGCTGGGCCGCGTTGATCGGAGGATATCATTGCACTCGGAAACATAAATTCATCGAGAGGGATGCGTCCGATGTAATTGCTGCGCTGTTTTCACGTCGTAAAATAATTGTTGGCGCGCGGGCCGTGCGATATCGGTTGCTAAGCCAACGCGTAGAAATTGAGCTGGCTCCGGCACGACTGATATCCAAGGTAAACCTGATAACGGCAGGTATAGCCGACACAATGGCAGCCTAGCAGTATATAGCCTTCAGGCTTGCAAATATTCTTATTTTAACGACGATCGTTAACACTCCGTAATAAAAAGTGACGCTTTCACAATATACATTAAAAAGTTACGTTTTCCACCGAAAAAGACTCAAACATCCTTATCGTATTCAAATTATCTATCATTGGTCAAATTATCAAATTATCTAAATAATGCATTTGAGTCATACTTTTAGTGTCTGATTTGCTTAATTGGAACAACACAATATGTTGCTTTAGGCAATCTGCTCTTGGTTATTTTACTTTGAAATAAGGCTTTTAGGCCTACCCTTCAATTAATATGAGACTTGCTCTGCACAAAATTTATCAAAACCGTGCACTGCTGAAGATAAGAGGTTTAAAGAAGATTTGAGACAAACGTACATGTCGTGTGTTTTTGTGTAATATTAGATTGATGAGCTATTTCGTGCTTTTTTATTGTTATATGTATAACTGATTTTTGTTTGTGTTTTTTGGTTGGTTTTTGTTTGTTGTTTTTGTTATTATTACTATGCTATTTTATACATGTATTAATAATCATAATTTAAGTTCAAGCCATCCGTGAATCTGTTGCAATAATAAATGTTCAACGACGACGCTATACTCTTGACTGCCATTTTATACTATATAATCAATCCATTGTTGACAGCTGAAAGTGTGTATTATTGCTTTTATGTCGTATTGATAATGTAATGATACCCCCTCAATGGTCAGCCCAAGATGATGTAAGTAGTCACGAAATGATGTAAGCATAGTCTATGCACGTTTGGACACGAGTCTGGCATGTACAGTGTGCAAAATGCTGTCCAACGTTTGCGTCACACTTTTGACACCGCCGCGTGGCTGGGCATAATAAGAAAACAATTACAAATACAAACAGCGATGCAATTATTGGTATCGGTGATATATCGGTCAATCGATTGACTTCGCAATTGACACTTGTGTTGTGTATGTATTTCCACGCAGCACGGAAACGAGGTCTATAGCCTACAATTACAAAGCGGCTACTGTTCGAAAGGAACGATTATCTTATATTTTGTCGGGCAATAGCGGCTGCCAATACTCGGCGTGAAAAACGGACATATTCAATTGAACCGAACGGGTTAGTGAGAGAGTGACGCGTTGTTCATTGCTGCGGTCATCGCTGCAGTCTCATGAGCTATTAGCCTACAGTACAAGTTGCTATGGCACTCCCTTTCATACGGCACAGCATTAGACTTAATCGTCGTAATTGAGTCCGGTCAAACGGACGCATACGTACGGCAATTAATTGTCGTAATTAGGGTGATATTGTGACACGTTGCACTCCACGCGGCTATGTGTATTCACTGTACCCTGAATGATTTCTAAACTGGCAGCCTTCAGCCAGCGCTGATTTTGTGACGGCATCAATCGTAGTGCGGCTGCATCGGAAAGCAATAGGGCCTATAATTTGTCAAAATATTTATCTAACTGTCAGTTATCCATCGTGGAATAACCGAGCGCAGTCATTATTTTTATGTCAGTCGCTGATATTTTGCACGAATTTGTAACAGTTGGTTGCTAGAAGAAAGTTACAATTTTTTAATCGAATCTCTTGCAGTTTAGGCTAGGGCTTCTAGTTCATTTTCATTAGAGAGGCAATTACAAGTTACACGAACATTTTCTGGTGTGATTTTTTGCTATCTAATTTTTCAAACATCGGCTAGGCTGAGGAACACGGAATGTTGGCTTCCCTTTGAATATTTTATTTCCCTGCGCCAACATGTCGCGTTCTATTCGAGATTTGCCTTCATGCGGCCACGCAAACTCCGCCGATCTGCGTGGAGCCTCCACCATCACGTTAAGCGCTCGCCTCACCCTGGCCGATCCTGTTCCGGGCTGGACCAAATCCATCACCGCTTCATCGCCAAACGCCATCCCTCAAGAATTACATCCTCGGAGCTATTCGCATCAAACCACGGACCACCGGCCCATGCAGCGCGATGACAGAGTGTATCAGCATCCCGGTGTAACCTACGGCTGCGATGAAACTTTTTCTGGTAGAAGTGGACAAAATACTGAGTTTGTGGCAACCAACGGCAATGCCTATTTCAGAGGCGATCTGGGATATAGAATGCCGCAGGACTTTCAGCATGGAATGGATGTAAATAGCGCGAATTATCAACAGAGTTGCTATGGCATGGAACAGGCTGCTTATCGCTGCGCTGAGTATGATAACGGATTGCAATCGATAAGCGGGTTTCATAATTATAATTTACACGCTCAAGACTTGTTTTTGCACGCGAGACAAGCACGCGGTGACCAGCAAAGCGGCCAGCATCGTAGATACAACGGAGAACCGGACTCGCTGTACGCCTGTGAATATAGTCAGATGTCGCCGTTGACGTCATATCCCGCAAATCACTGGAACAACTACGAAGTTGACGGCACGAATCTTCCCATTTCGCGAGGGGCCACGCACCGATATCAACAACCGCAGTCAACACTTTCCAGCTACCCGGATGCTTATAAAAATCGGAAAACCTGCTTGAATCTGTCTGGTTCTGACTTCAAAACACTCTCCAGCCACCCGGAATCCTATCAAAAACTGAAAACCTGCGTGAATCTTTCTGGTTCTGACTTCACAGCACTGTCCAGTTATCCAAATGATTGTCAAAATCTGGAAAACCGTGCGAATCTTTCTGGTTCTGGCTTCACGGAATCTCACCGCTCCAGACCCTCATCTAAACCAGCTCATATTGCCAGTACTCATTGCCCCACGTTTCTACCTGGCGTTTCTCCGCATCAGCCAACGATATCTGTCGACCAGAAACCGAAAAAACGCAAAATGAAGCAAGCGCTCGTTCCCCTTCTCGTCAAAGCGATCCTAAGTCGTCCCGATCGGCGCATCACCTTAGCCGACATATGTCGCTACATCTCCACCAGCTCTCCGACTGACTACTCTCCTGGTGACATGCCGCACTGGCAGAACAACGTCCGGCACACGCTGTCCCACTACGAGTTCTTCGTCAAAAACGGTCGCATCCCGTGCGGACGCGGCTACTACTGGAGTCTGCATGACGTGTGCGTGGAAGCGTTCCAGGCGGGGGACTACAGGATCAAGGCGGCGCGGCACGCAGTGCAGCAGCATCAGCGGCAGATGAATAAGATTAGGGACGCGCAGGCGGGACATGGAAATCCAGCAAGGTAGCGGTGAAATGCGGTTAGTTTGGTTTTGGATCGGTGACTGTGTTGTTAGCGACACGATAGTACGAATAACTGGACGGTTTACTATGTAGGCTAGATATCGCTGACATCAAGCGCTGTCTCCTGTCAGGTGGACGCAGGGTCGTATTTTGTATTAATAAGCATGTTGAACATTTTTTTGCGTATAAGAACTAGCATCGTACGAGTACTTTTTTTGGAAAAAATTGAAAACTATCTCATATTTTAAGTTCTTTTTCATCTTAAAACTTTGATTTTTAAGATTTTGTAATGAAAACAACATGAAATTTTGTGTGTTTTTTATGAAAACTTCTAGCAAATCTACAATCTGCATTTCGTGAGTAACATGGTGGTTTCTGTGATGTTTTGATAGTGTTGCTTCTTAAAATCTTGTCGTTTTCCATCCTCCTCGAATTGAACAACTGGTCGTTGCTTGTTGCGCAGAGTTTGAGGAGCCGAAGGGTTGGTGGACGAGCGGCCAGTACGTGGTGCGCAGTCAGCGCTGGATGTGGCAGCTAGACCGGCAGCAGACCAAGCCGCTAGACTTCACGCGCTGGGCCCCTGGCGAGCCGAACGCTCGCTCCACCATGCACTGCCTCATCGTGTACAAGGAGGCGCGCTACCTCTGGCACGACGCCACCTGCTCGGACAAACACTCCTTCATCTGCGAGATGGAGAACTGAGCGAGGAGGCACTGAGACGGGTGGATTCTTTGGCGATTATTGAGTTTGAAGATAAGAGTAAAAGTTGACCCTGAGGCATCTGGGGGATCGAAAATCGAAATATATTTTACATGAAATTCATAAATCCGCAATATTTTGAAAGATTATTCGCCCCATGTCAAAATTTGAGCTTGCGTCATACAAGTTTCTCGTGTAATGTTTGTCCCAATGTATGCATTATGTTCAGATAATATTATAATTGTTCGAATATTAAATTTGCAGCCTACTTCTCTTTTGGATCCCTTAAATCTATTCGGACTCCCTGTTTAAAACAGATCGACGCCCACATCTTTCAGATAAAAAACGACCACGTGACGTCTTGCAATGGAGTGAAAACATTGAATTGTCATTTGTTATTTTGAGTTGAATAGCGGATTTAACTTAGAAATGGCAAGCGTGCGTTTTTCTTTAGGTTTATAGTTTTTGCTAGGCTGATGAGTCTGGGTGAATGTGCAATGACTTTGGCGACGCTTTTATATATTTAAGATAGTTTCTCCAGCTAGCGAGGCATAACTTACAAGCAGATCGACTGGTACTAGCTTAGGAGTATAATACTAGATTGCCAACATCACATCGATGCCTAGAGAATTCGAGCTGAGTACTTGTAAAGAATTGTATATTTATAGCATGAATGCTTGCTAAATGTTCAAAGCTTCGTACGTAGAGCCTGAAAATTAAATATTAGAACAACTGTCAGAAAGTATGTAGCACACTGTAAATGGCTTGTATGTTAATGGCTTCATGTCACTTGAGTTAGATGATTGGCATATCTTTGAGAGCGTTTGGTATTTTAAAAATCATAATGTAACAAAATGTGAAAGATCTATCATTATTTTATTGACATTATCAAAAAAAACCAAAAAATAATAATTAAAACTTGCATGTTTGTGCAAGTTTTATCAATACAGGCGAAATTATCTTTTTCAGTATATTATATCATGGTTATCATCCAACTGCCTTTGTTAAAGATATAAATTTTCCATTTAAACAGAGGTGATGCCAAAAACAGAATGTTTTAACATTATGTATATATTCAAAATTATATTGTTCTGAGGTTTATAATGATTAATTTGTACCATAATTCGTATAATTCGTATCATAGTACAGATTTTGAAAATACGAAATCTCATCCAGCAATAGTTACTTGTAACTTAGCACATACAAACAATACTCTGAAACAACAAAAACCATAGCTAACAAAAATTAACACTACACATGCATGTATATATATTGCCACAATCAACAGATAATAGTACACTATTAAATGAATAAGTCTTCTATTAATAAATTAAGTCTTGTAATAATGATAGGTATATTATATTAGTATTTAGCCTATTATTGAGTATCTTGCAGTCTGTTAGAAATAGTGTAATTTACTTAACGGAAAATAAGTAAAAACTTATCTAAATGTTAACAATGTCAACAAGCTAATAGAGCACACGATGTTAATAACTTCATGTTAATAATGCTTTTTTAACAATTTTTGTCATTTTCAGATCCAAAACTTATAATAAAAAAATCAAAAGAACTAACCATTAATATATAGCGCTTAGCAGGTGCTAAAATCTCAGCATTATATTCTCTTTAATTTGCACATATTAGAGCGCTTATTCAATAATTTCTTTTGCCAATCAATTGTATTATTTATATGCCAATCGTGTACTGCATAGTATTTAAATTAAAGGCTGGTAAAAAACAATAACCGTAAGACTTATATCAATCATTGGCAAGTCGCATCAACAAAACAACAATTCAATGTAGTAATCATCTACAAAACAACAATTCAATGTGTTAATCATCTACAAAACAACAATTCAATGTGGTGATCATCTACAAAACAACAATTCAATGTGGTGATCATCCCCAAAAAAATTCTATTGATAATTCTCAGTTACATGTATTTTCACGACAATAATGAATCATGATTTCTAACAAAAAATACTTTAGTTTCTGTGTAACGCTTGCTGATAAACATGCATTAGGCCAGGCTACGTAATTACGCATTATATGAAATCTTAGAACATCATGAAATCATAATATATGCAATCATTGAACTGCACTGTTTCAATACGAATTGCACAGAATCAATTGCACCTCGTAAAAAAAGTACAAGCTTAATCTCATTTTCATCAACACTAAACACTGGTCAAAATTTGAGAGTGCATCGTGTGCGAATCATTGACACTTTATTGATCACATGCGATGCAGGTACGGATAAGAATAAAGAATATTATTATATACAGACCTAGCGCGTAGCGCACTAAAACATGAAAAACTACAAGCATTGAAACAGATCATAAAGCATGCTACGAAAATCACTTAGATGAATATTGCAAGTTCTTTTGTAAAAAAAATAATAGATGAAGTCTTCAACTACTGCATCGCTCAATACTATCGTATTCAGAGCACATTGAAATGGAATAATGAATTGACATTGATTGACCCATAAGACTTCCAGCATTCAAATGTCCAGATAATGTATATTAACAATGTAAAGACGTGCTAATGACCTACATGAATTGCGGTGGAACATAAGCCAGAAAATCTGCTTCATATGCTCAGTCATTAACAGCATAAATCAGCAACAAACTAGCAAAAAAGCACACTACACTAGAATGTCCAAATGTCACAAAATGCAAGTACCTAGTAAACCATACTGCTACACAGTCATTATCAGATAGCATGCTGTAATGTATTCAGTGCAAATATGTTGGACACATGTATGATCTAATAGGGACTCAATCAAAAAATCGTGTTATAGAATTTAAAATCGTATGCAGCTGAATACGATAAATGAGGCAGTTGTTTTGCGACGAGGCGATTTACAGCAGGTTTCAATTGAGACTGATCACAAACATGACACCAAAAATACAACAGTAACTACCGTAACTACAAAAAACCTTTCAGATGCACCCCAAGCTAAATTAAACATGAAATTAATTAGACCCTGCACTTTGTAAAGGACAAATTCAGCACGGGTGAACCCTAAGCCAAACTAAACATGGCCCTAGCCAAACCTATTTAGCAAGAAAGCACACTTTGTAGCGAACAAATTTTGCACTAATTCCCACAAATACAGAGTGGACGTTCATTCCTACTTGATACGCATGTTGTGCGGCTCAAATTCCGTGCGGCGCACGCCCGTTCCTACTTGACGAGCGTGGTGTGCAGCGCGCGGTTCACCACCCCCTGCTGCTCATTCGTCGTGAAATTATACCACTTGTGCCCGCTTGCGTCCTGCTCCGCGAACGCAAACCCCACGCCCCTCCCACTCTCTATCAGCGGCACGGGGCACGGCTCCACCCACTTCCTCGCATACTCTGTCTTGTACTCCGTGGCGTCATCCAACGGAGCGCCACTCCTGTACCCGGAGTCGACCGGCTTGAGGCTGCGCGCCATCTCTCCATGCTTCGCGACGTAATCGCGCTGGTAGGTCGCCATTCCGTCAAATGGCGCGTCATTTGGCATATACTGGGCCTGTGGAACAGGCTGCGCACGATCCCCCAGGCCCCATTTCACATATTCCGTCTTGTAGTTGGTCGTGTCGTCGAATTTTCCGAGGGTGCGCGCGGCTTGTTGGGGGCGCAGGGCGGGCTGGCGGCTGAGGGGCTTCCTAGTGTAGTCGGTGTTAGTGGTGGTGGCTGACTCCATGTCGCCAGGGGGCTTCTGGTAGGCCTCGGCCTGGCGCTGGGCCGGCTTCTCCAGCTGCCATCTGGGGAAGAATCATGTGAAGTTTAATATCGACGAACAAGCAAGCCGAGCGGGCGTAACTTCTTAAACGCAAAAATAAAGTTTAGTGTCGCAGTTTAAAATATAAAATTGTGTAACATAGGAACTGACACGAAGTTAAATATCTGAGCTCGTAATGCTCGATGACTATTTTTGTTTAGTGCTTGTTGCGTATTGAAGTTGTCACTCTCCATATATGCATTTCAAAGGGCATCCAAAAATGCAGCGACCGACCGACTTATTTTAGAAGCCATTCAAGTTTTTTGCAACACGTTTACGTCAGTCAGAGTGAGAATCGGCCTCAAATGATCAAATCCAATATTTGATGCCACCTTTACCAGCTGCTTTATGAAGCCTGATCCATTCGTTCTATCATCCATCTTGCAGATCAATGCTCAACAATATAGCACACTATAAAACATCTATACAGAAAACCAAAACTTAATAAAAATCTAAATTATCTCCCACCAACCCTTTAACCCTGTTCGCAGTTCGTTTAACACTGTTCGCAGTTCATGCACTGTTCCCTGTTCATGCCCGCTCACCTGATGTAGTCCGCGTTGTGAGTGGTGCTTCCATCAAAGGGAGTCGTAGACGTGTAGGCGCTCAGGTCGGGCCTGCAGCTCTTCGCGCGGCCCAGCTCCTTGGGCGTGTAGTCCCTGCGGTGGGTCGTCAGGTCGTCTAGGGTCGACGGGTTCGGCTCCCACACCGCGCCCTGCCTCGCTTCACGCGCCTAAACCGCGCACGATTAGAGCATGTACCTTAAAGAATTTTATGCTAGGAAACATTTATTGGATAGGGGTACTTTAACTCATAGATATTTTCATAAAAGGGCTGTAAAGAAGATGCAACGTGCTTCTCATGAAAGGGCTTTAAAGAAAATGCAACACGTTCTCATAAAAGGCTTTAAACAAAATGCAATACGCTTCTCATGAAGGGCATAAAAGGCATGATGGATTTAATGGGATCTATATTCTTAATGCCTGTACAACTGTACAGTACAAATTGCATAACATAATGACATGAAGATAAAATTGAGAACATTATTATCCGACTACTACAATGAACCAACGACCATCCGCACAAGCAGTGCGGCATCGCCTCCTCCCCGCGTACCTATGACTATCCTACTAATGGGCTGCTAAATTGTAATTTTAAAATAGATATATATAAACAGCGGCGCTGTCCGATGATGCCCTCAGCTAGCTGCAGCGACTGAACAATCTCGCTACAAACGCGAGCGCTTTCTATTTCGGCACGGTCTCAGGTATTTTTTCTTTATGTGACAGTATCATGCGTGTATATGCTGTGTAGGAATTTTGTCTGAGTGACATTTATATCACGTCTCTTTCACATCAAGTCTTTTTTATTCATGTTAGGCTTCCGTGGATTATATCGTATTTTTAATTGTTTGAAAAAAATTTCTCACATATATAAAAAAATGAAAATGCTTGAGGAAATATATATAAAATAAAAATATAAATAATGGGGCAACTAAAAAACAAAAACAATTAAGATACGAGTTAGCTATACCTGCAGCGGATGCCTGACGTAGCTGTGCTTGTGCTCCGTCGCGTCGTCAAAAGGCAGATCTGAGCGGCGCGTCGCCTCGTTTGGACGCATGCTCTCGCGCACAGCCTGCTGCTTGCGGATGTAGTCCGTCTGGTAGTTGGTGTTGCCGTCAAATGGAACGGCCGGGGCCTGGTAGCGGTTGTCGGCCTTGAAGAGCTCTCGCGGCTGGACGCCCCATCTACGGTAGTCCGCTGCAAACAGCGCGGGAACAAAATTTTGCTTCATATAATGTTTGCTTACATTTTTGCTAAAATCTTAACAAATGCGCAAAGTGTTGCCTAAAATCACAGTAGACTCTGCAGGTTCAAGTAGGAAATTGTTTAAAAATCAATCACATATGAGATAAAACAGAATTTAACTGGAGGTAATTATCGCACCAAATTTCATCAATGAGAAATTTTATCAAGCGGTGATCAAGCAGTATCAGCGAGTAGGATACTACAAGATACAGATTGCACCTACAAGACTTTGATCAATAAACGCGTGTCTGTTGTATGTATTTGTAGAATATTTTAGAAAGTATAATTCTGACTATAAAGCCAGCCTCACAATTCAATGGTAACCAACCTAATCATTATTTATAATTCTGAGAAGCTACAACGACTCACCTGTGTAGGTTGGTTCACCAGCAAACTTGCTGAGAATCTTAGGACCCTCGGTCTGACGATATGCCGTCACTGTTTCAATCGGCTTTTCTGAAAATTAAAAATAAATCAGAGTACATGTAACTTAGCCAATATTTTTTTTATTGTCATTCAATTCGATTGTGGTATTATATGCTGTAATTAAATTGCCCTACAAGATCGTTTTATGGTGTAGAACAAAAAGAATGCAGATTCATCCTATAAAGGAGCCCTAGTTTCAACACTCCTGTCTTGATCTTACAGCTCTGAATTCTTCAATTTTCAATTCTTTCAATTCTTCAATTGAATTCATTCCAGGAAGTTGAGCCAGGCATGCCAACAAATATTCATCCTATTCCGTAGTCTTTGTTGTTATCAACAGGGATACTGAAGGTCCACAAAGTAGGTGTGTGCAAAGCAAAAACTTACTGGTGTATTCCTTGTTGTAGCTCGTCAGCGGGTCAAATTCCCCTTCAGGCGCTCGGTACTTTTCCCCCTGGTGCACATAGCGCGCTCCAAGTGGATGCGCGATGTAATCAACTCTGCAACAGAAGACATACATGTAATAGACAATCTTGCTTTATCTTCATTGCGTTTAGAACATTTCTTATTTACTAACAGTACACAGCTCGGTCTACTATAAGATTAGGACATACAACGTAAGGGACTGAAAAATTTCTCTAAGCCGTTCCAAACCAGGCTACAATAAATTAGAAATATCCATATTTATCTGTCTGTGCAGTGTACATGTACATATTCGCTGTTTAGTGTTTAACCACTGAAAAAGTTACATCAAGTCACAGTAAATGGCACGCATAGGCTATGGCTAAATTCACTATGAGTATAGGCCTATCTTACTGATATCGCATGACAATTTTTCGAAACGTTTTTTTTATTACGTTATAAATGTGAATAATTGAATTAATCTCAGAACTGGATAGCAAAAAAATTGCTTCAAGATTTCGTCGCTACTTTAAAAATAAATAGTATTCAAAGCAATGCTGTGTGCGATGCAAGAAAATTTTCAATCTACTTCTAAGGACATGTCATAAACTAGCTTCTTACACAATCATGCAGGCATATTACTATCTCACAAGCCATAATGTAGATTGAACAATTGACTCACACAAATACAAGACACGCCCGATTGCCCTCTATTGTCAGACCTGTGAGTAGTCTTGTCCTCCATGACCCCATCCCCGGCCGCTGGCTTGGCCTGCGGCTTGTAGTCCTTGCGAGGCTCGAGGGGGTGCTTGATGTAGCGGTTTGTGTACTCCGAGAACGTGCACGGTTCCACCGGCTGCCCGCTGCCCTGGGGGAAGTGAGGACATCTGTGTCGGCTGCAGCATATTAACCGAGCCAGAAATTAGCAAGGATGAATTCCAGATGAACTGTGAAGTCTGTGAAGGGAAATGAGGAGTTTAAGAAGTGAATAATTTGAAATCCACAGCCTAATAGTGATTTTTTCTGCAACTGAAGAATCACAAAGAGTAACCTAACAGACGAAGAAAAATATTAAATTCCAAACATAGGGGGTCCAAAACTTAGTCCCAGCATTTAATATTTATGCTGCGTCTAATTCATAGCCATTTTCGCTAGGCTAATTTGTGAGCCACAAGCCTACAACTTACCCGCAGGTGCAAATCTTGCAAATGCAAAGTCGTGTCATCGTCGTGAAAGAAAACCTACGCTTAAAGTAAATGCAGTTCAGTCAAAATTAAATCAGTCGTTTCTCCTTGATTTTAGAAAATGATAATATATTGCGTTTAATGGCTATTCAGATTTAGGGAAGAAGAGAAGACAAAACAGGTCCCAAATCTCAGCTAATTTTGACGATTTTTTCGCATTGACGCGGTTGCTAGGCAAGCAAGCACCTGCCGTTGTTAAGGTGGATCACGTGCAGCGAATCAAAAATTATGATTGATAGTCATTGATTGGTTGATTGATCAAAGGCCAGATCAGGGTAATTGACTATGGTTTTTTGACCGATGGTTTTTTTGATGTTTCAGATCAACAATAAATTATTACGATCAGGCTTATGTAGCTTGAATAATTATTAGTTAGCCCATATTTTATGACTTTTATGATTTCAATTTTTATATGACTATTGCGTTTAGGCAAATGTATTTTTGTCACCTAGGATATTGAAAATCTTCAAAAATAACTTCATCATCAACATCATCATTTACGTTTTACGTCCACTTTTCCGTGTCAACACAGGTTGAACGTTTCCCACGATAAGACTCCCCCACAACTCTCGGTTCTTTGCCATTTCTCTATTCATGCTTCGCTCCTTCATATCACTCTCTACCGCCTCCTTCCATGCTTTCTTCCCCCTCCCTCTTCCAAAGATTCCTTCCACCTTAATATATCGGCATGCGGATACCCAGTCTTCCTCATTCA
>JAQIWG010001848.1:0-22582 GCA_034695025.1 Chamaedrilus cognettii | reverse complement strand
TGAATCGTCATGCTCGTTGAGAACAGATAATTCTGACGCTATAGTGTCCCGAAGCCTGATGGAACCAGCGACAGGGATGGTGTTATAGCCGCTGCAAGGAGCGTTCCGTGCGCCGTGTTTGCGGAGACGACTCGTCGACTTGATAACGCCGATTCTATGATTGTCGCAGACGCCGCACGTCCCGATCTCGCGAGACGAGTCTTGTGATGATTGGGAGCGATTCATTGGCGTTGAAAGGCGAAATCCTCAGCTCAGAAGCTTCTATGAAAGTTTGATATCCATTGAGGCATTTAAGCCTAGCATTGTTTCAATAATAGTAATATTATTGATATTAATGAATAATAATTCATATTATTGATATTAATGAATAATAATTAATATTATTGATATTAATGAATAATAATTAATATTATTGATATTAATATTGATATTGCGCGGTTTGATTTAATGCAGTCTGCACCAATATTATTATTGGTAGCATGGCATGGCTGTTTAGCATAAATTCAGCTCTTTACACTAATTTATTTCTAGTTGTTTCGGCGATCCAGTGCTTGTTGAATTAGGCCTAATGCATACGTGTACGTCTAAACTACTTCGCATCAACATCGCTTCTGCTGAACACGGCTAGAATTACAGTCAAATGTTTAAAAGTGCTAGCCCGCAAATCATTTAGCATATTAATTTAAATAAAATATTTTATTGACTTAAAATCAGCCAAAGCAAATCATAGCCTGGCCTATACTCTCTAGATACATGTAGCCTAGTAACCATCTAGTCTACAAGCATCTCATCAAGAAAGCTTATGATATTTAATCTAATTTATTCAAGAGACCGTTTAAGTAACTAATCCATTGCATAAGGCCTCTCTTTCTCGCAGGTCGCTATACGATGAAGGTGCTACTCGTTGTCGCGCTGTGCGGTCTGGCCGCCGCCGCGCTCGTATCGGCAGACGACGCGGCCGCCGCCCACGACGACGGCGACGCGGCCGCCGCCCACGCTGACGATGCGGCCGCTGCAAACACGTGCGGCTTGCTCGAGCGAATCAAGATCCGCCGCCAGTGGACGACGGCCTTCGGGGAGGGCACCCACCGTCTCGAGTTTGCGCACGATCTATTCTCCAAGTATGCAAGCAGCGATGTGTTCGGCTTTAGTTTCAATTGGGCCGTGTGTTTTTTATTGGAAGAGGGACTCTGAGAAAATTAATAGAGTACGATATGCCCAAAGTTTGTTAAAGAACTGGATGGTTCAACCTATTCATGCCATTCTAAAGAGTGCCTGATCATCGTTGAAGGGGTTCACTTCAACTGCGGGGTGGGGTACAAATATCTCAAATCGATCACTAGATGTTAACTGAAATAAAAGAGAAACACTGAAAAAAAGTTTATTAATACCGGATGATTTTCCGTCGAGCAGTACAGTAAAACATTTAATTTGTGCAGCATGTTATTTTGGCTGTTTTACCTGTCAGAAACGTTGCTGCACTTACTTTTAGCGTTATTTGGGGACTGCCCATTACATAGCTTATGCAGCTTCATTTTTTCAGTATGTCAGTTAGACAAATTTGCCAAATTATCGATATTCCCACAAACTACTTGCATGCAAAATTTTCTGTTTTACAGTTTATTTAAGGCGTACCCCGCGGCGAGAGAACTGTTCAAGAAGTGGCGCGGAGACAACATCTACTCTCCTGAGTTCCAGGCGTTTGCCCAGCGTCTTCTCTCCAAGTTCGGCCTCCTCATCGCGACGACTGACGACCAGCCGGCCCTTGACGTCCTTGTCGAAAGCGCCAAGACCCAATATGCAGAGAAGGGCATCAAGCCCGAATATCTTGAGGTATGTGTACATTGCACACTGTACAGAGAGAGCGGGGTAACCAGCTGGGGCACGGGAGGCGAAGTTTGAGAGTTTATTGAGGCTAAAATTTACCAACATCTTTGACGTACGTAAAGCGTGCTGATTGCATTGAACTCGATTCATACATTCCTTTAAGTTCATTCATTATAATGTTCATATATATGTGTTGAAATAATGAATCATTTTGTTCCTTGAACTTCACTGTAAAATATATCAATGGTAAGGGCCGTTGCTACTCAAACAATGATCTGCTTTAATTCTTCAAGGAAGCTTCCCGCAGGACAAGTTATATAAACTTAATTTCATCAAATCAATGGTAGCAAAGAACATATCTAAGAAAAAATTCATGAAGCTAATTTGAGCAACCAAGCTTTTCAGGCAAATAAAATGAGAACGTAAGCGCCGTGTTCATGCTGGAAAGGGTGCCTCGCACGCTTCCGCCACTTGAAGTCTAATGCGTTGGCTAATTTTATTTTGTGAACTTTTGGCAAGAACAGCCATAAATTTTGAAAACAGGAAGCTTTTTACCAAAAACTTGCAAATCCTTCAAATTGTCAACCGACCAAAATGCTCTATGTCAAGTGAGAACACTGGCTAAGGGTATAGTCAACTAGTATTTTTTATGACAAACTTTATATATGAATTATAGGCTAAGGTGTAAATAATGACGTTATCTCTGCTAAGTTACGCTAACGCATAAATAATGACGTAATTTCTGCTAACGTGTAAATAATGACGTCATCTCTGCAGGCGTTCCGAGATGAACTATTGGAGACGCTCCCGAAGTATCTGGGTACACATCTCGACTGGGACGCGTGGAGGGACTGTCTCAACGCTCTCATTCACAGCCTCCACTAGACGTGCCAGACCTGCCAGACAAGCCAGACCTGCCACACGAGCCAGATGTGCCAGAAAGTCAGACGAGCCAGACCCTTCCACCTAAACCACCGCCGGAAGATACCAGTTTAATTTGTTTCTATACACTTATCGTTTTGTACAAAACGCTCAAATTCTAAAGATTTAGCCTATCGGTAACGATATTCTGCTTGGAATAATTGTAGATCTACAAGAAACGCGACTCTTAATGCTTGGTGCACACCAAACATAGAGTAATGCTGTGTTTGGTGTGCACCGTGTTAATCAGGCATTAAGAGTCGCGTTCTTTCTAGAGTTACATGTACTTCAAGAACGAAGACGAAAAATTGATTATAGCGGTTAGATTATTAATACGTTACACAATTCGATACCGGTATTAGCCTAATATAATTTGATTGATTGATTGAATAATTTGATTTCCATTTGAATAGTTTGATATAGTAAGAAATAAGTTACTTTACATATTGTATGCAACAGCCAGTGTAGGCTATGCTAATAGGAAGACATTACCGGAAGTGGGTCATTGAAATGAATGTCGACCCATCAATCCCGTCATGCACCAGGCACTAGGCACAGGCCTATATGAGTTTTGGAGTCTTTCAACACCCTGTTTGATATACAGCATGCTGGTCGATCGAAATAATTTAACGTGATAGTAATAAAACACAGGCTAGTATCAGCGTATAAGCAATTATACCTGAAGATTATAAGTTTATTATAATTATTAAAAATTATTTGATCATAGGCCTACCTCACGCGCAGTGTATAGGCCTAAGGCTACACTATACAGTTGATCAATTTCCGAAGTTTGAAAATTAAATAAATGTATTTTATTTGTGACATAGGCCTAGCCTCCAAATGCCTCATTAATCCCTCAGATTAATAATTATCTTGATAAAAGGTTAATGGCAGTAAACTCTAATAGTATAGGTCCACAATAATTACAGTATCATACGTTTCATTGCTCAAGGGTCTAGTTTGAGAATGGGGAGTGGGGACGCAATTTAAAGACAGACAGTGGCTATCAGCATCGTTGCCACTCACTTTTTTGAAAATACGAGGACTAAAATGCCTTAAAAATAGCACATTTCCGACCAAATGCAATTAAAAGCACAATTTTAAAACAAAATAACACATACAACAAAAAACGGTCAAAAAAGCCATTTTTTACTCGAAATGCCTCTTTTCGGTCCTTGGATCTATTTTCCTCCTCGAAATCAGCTCACGACTGGGGGAGGGGGGTGGGTGGAAGGCGAGGGATGGCACATGGCCCTCAAAAATAACACAAATTTGGTTGGAATAGCACCACAGTGGCTGATTATCAGATTGTGTTGTCTATGCTTCTTCACAGCCTACAGCTGGTGCCGTGTTGTTAGGCCTACGTGTAGTTGGTGGGAGGTCGATTGATTCAAACAAACCCACATTATTTCATCAGTGCAACGCGTGTCATGGGGGTTCTGAGAGAGCAGTCATCGCAATACAATGTCCTGTAGGCCGAACGAACGGCGTACCCTACTATAACGGTCAACGCCGACTATTCTAGCTAAACACCGTTTATGCCACCGAATTCAAAGTATACTAGGGTCAGCAGATTCCCGAAGTGCTAAGGCACTGATTCTGGGGTGCTGGGAAGTTCGATAGGAACAATCTCTCTCTTACAGACAAAAATCATAATTGTTGGCGATTTAATAACGATGCGTATGCGATGCGCATCGCGTACGCTGTGTTTTACAAACAAGTTAACGCACCATGGCCCACGTGTTAAATCCACACTCGACACTAATATAGGCCTACCTTCTAACAATAAAGTAATTCAAAGAGCTGGACAAAAAATTGGGAAAGAATTCCAGTATACCATTTAAGTATAGGAAGCTTTTATCAAATGTAATTAATGTAGGGCCCAAGTCTAAACCTATTGGCATAAAGACAAATTAAACTTGCACAAATCTGGCAAATTTATAAAAAAATTGATTGCAGATCATCCGCAATCAAAATTTGATTTTATTTGGCGCAATTTAAATACGTACCGGTAGCGCATTTTCCACTGCGTTATATTGCCAAGCTCTGTTTAGATCACCGTGAACATTGTATCTCGCATTTTGCTATTTTGAGAGACATTCTCGAGGTCCTCCCTGTCAAAGCTTATGCGTTTTAGTAAATGTTGGACCGATACTAGGCCTATAGCCTAGGGGTTGCATCATATTGTTGTTAGCATGGGTTTCCATTAGATGAAGCAGTTTTCACATGATCAATAAAATTTCGCACAAAAAAATTGGCATTACATTCTGGAAAAATAGTGTGAAGCAGACGCTACATGTAGGCGTAGACCATTGCAAGCAGCCTGCACTAAATGTATTGTCGATAGACAACTACACGTATTCCGGAGACACGGTGTCATACTTACACTGCTGAAAAACTGTTGTTGATAATGTGCTTTCTGATAAACGTTTGAGTTTACAGATTTTGTATAGTTGAATGCGTGCTAATATAGTCTTAAGGCGTTCATTATGTGGATCTACATCACGCTTACATCGAGCAAAACTGACAACTGACATAACTGACAAACTGACACAAGCAAAATTGTCGATCCAGTGACATCCGTGTATTTATTGCATATTACAAAGTGGCGACATTTAATCTAAAAAGCTACAAGCCTATACCGTTCTCCCATTCTTCAATGTTACTGACTGCATAACGATGTGAACGCATGCACACAAATTATTCGATTTGGCTCCCCGGCGGCCTGAATAAAAATGTTAGTAAAATATCCAGGCGACGATACTCTGAAAATAAATTACTCAGATAATGATTTGTTAACAGCGTGGCTTCATACGCTGAAGACAAAATTAATTATCTGGTAAAAATGAAAAATGGCATTCATCGAGTTCTAGAAAGTTTCTTAGGGTTCGCTCCCTACATGCCGGGGTTCCTGCTTTCTTCTTTCTAGGTCTAATTCGAACTGGAAATCTTTGAGAGGAGCTGAAAATAAGAAACGAGATGGCTAATGGATGTAAACCCAAAGCTGTTCCAGTGGGCAATAGTATGATGAGACCGTGACACGTGATTCCTGTGTCCACAATTCGGTGCCGTTGAAAGTTTCTGCAACAGAAAAAAACAAAAATATCACAAACCAATATAATTTAATTCTCTATGGCACTGCAATGAAAGAAGCAATGAAAAAAGCTATTTATTGCATGTAGGCCCACACAATATATCCATTCTCAAGTAGGAAACAATTAGAGATATGTGACGTCATAGTTGACCTATTATTCTATTAATAGACACTACTATACTATACTTGTATACTATTGGCTAAAACTAGGTCAATTATGACATCACATATCTCTGGAAACAATAGGCTTAAATCCAATACAAATCTGTCAGCTTCAAATTAACACAATAATAATTAATGTCGACATTACTATTGTAAATCCTCAAATTAATTCAATGCAACCTGAAGATCTCTCTCGTGTGCACAGTTCACAAATACATGTAGGTGTAGGTTGATGGTTGCCAGATTTTCATCGTTCAAATAAGGGACACAAATTACTTAGCATGCGTGATACAATCATTTCGCTACATTGTATCTACTACATTACTTGTTTTTCACTGCCTAAACTACATTCAGTGCACTAAATTTCTTTCTGAGATTTACACACTATTGTAACAAGACCTATTATAGTCGAAAATGAACGATTTGAGCCTCTAGGATTAGGCTATTAGATTTGTTTAGAACTTTACAGCCCTTCAAGAAAATTACAGTTTTCTTGTAATCACATGATTTTAATCTAGCCCTGGGCTCAAATAAGGGACAATTACGTCCCTTGTGCACTTCATAAGGGACACGGGATAAATGGCCTCATATAAGGGACGTCGCTGAAATAAGGGAAGTCTGGCAACCCTCCGTAGGTGGACAGCAATGTCAGTATTTACACCCGTTTCAGAATTTCTGCAATTGTAAAACGTTTAGATCATTGGCAAAGCCATATACGCAGTACTCGCACACATTCACAGTGTATGTACACTCACAGTGTTCGTCGTGGTGCTCGAGCGAGAGGTGCACCTCAGCACAGACGTGCAGCGACGCCTCGGTGAGCAGCTGACAGTCCGCCCGCTCGTCGTCGCCATGGTTAAAGTCGCAGCGCAGCCCCAGATGGTAGCCCTTCTGCTCGCTCTTCACCGGACGCAGCACGAGGCGGCGGTTTGAGAAGTTGTACCCACCAATCACCTTCACCTTCGTCGTCACCTGATGCAGTGAGTAACACCGTGGTCAGACTAGGGCTTGAAAATGGCGAATCACGCTTTCGAAACTCTTGCTTTGGAAAAGCTTACCTTTCAAATGCTAGTGTTTCAAAGGCATCGTCTGAGAGCTTAAAAGTGAGTTCAGAATCGACATTTCAAAAGGAGGATGAAATTCCAATCGATTCGATTTCCGGCCGCCTAAAGTTTTCATTTCAAAAGCACGGTGTGGACAAAAACAACCTCGCCTTTGAAATGCTCGTATTTGAAATGCAAATGGATGAAAAAGCATCGTGTGCCCGCGATGTAAGCGCAGCAGTAAATAATTTGTAGATCGCTTCACCCTGAAAATGAGAACGTCGACCATAGGAGGCAGTTTTGCTCTATAGAGGTTGCAAGTCTGCATGTTGCAGAGGCACTTACAACTTACAGAGGAACTTTTGCCATCATCATTTCTCATTATTACTTTACACAATTCAAAATGTGCTACATTATGCGTAGCCTATTGAAATTGGCATATTGTTTGATTTGTAGTCTACCCATGTTATTGAAATCGGGCAATTGAACCTTTGTGCCTTCGTTTTCTGTGAGGGTTAATAAATACTCTCAAACAACATCTTCGCTCATTTGGCTCGCGGAACTGTTTTTCCACTCTCATTCTAGTGGGAAAAAAGCATCGCACAAAATAAAGAGACAGCAATGAAGGCTGCCTGGATGAATGAACCCCTGGGTGTTCATTCATCCAGGCAGCCTTCATAACAGTTTCGCGAGCCAATTGAGCGAAGATGTTGTTTGAGAGTATTTATTAACCCTGAACACGTTGGATGATAAGTAAATTCATGTTAAACTAACGAATCAGTAGTGATAACTCTGAAATGATTTCTACTAGATATTTCTACAATTGTTATATCTGTATTTGGCTTGTGGCGTCTTGGTGATTCTCTCTATTGGTCCTGGCTGATTTGATTTGGTTTTGTGTCAGAGTTTAATTCGTATTCTGTTTGCTAGCATTGTTTAGATTTTGTGTAGGCTATCGTATTCATATTCTCAATGCTAATTAGTTAGTTTTCTTCATTTTCTCAAGACTTAAGAAATATTGTACTACTAGGATGTTATAGAGTTTACTCTTACAGGGACGCTTAGTCCCTTCTTTGGCGTTCTGGTGTCATTCCACAATTTGTTTGTTTGTTGTTGTACATATGTTGCTGTATATTGAAGTGATGCAAATGAAACAAGAAGAAAAAAATGTATTTAACGTCTTATTTCTATAGCCTTGTATTTCAGCACCTGCTTTCTAGATTTTAAAATCCTAAAAATGCTTCACCGCTAAATCTAATTAATTTACTTAAGGTTTATTTATTTTCGCCTTTTGAAATGTATTTTCTCTGCGCGTCGCTGTTTGAAAAAGAAGAAAACGAAGAACACCTGGTGTCCCTCGGCGTCTTCGCGGACAGAGGTAGCGATGGCGTTGACGAGGATGCGTGAGGAGAAGAACTTGAAGCGCTTGGTGCTCGTGATGGTCACGTGGGACAGGTGGTCCTCACGGATCAGGCAGTCCTTCCAGTGCAGCATGCCCGTGAAGATGTTTCCGGCCTTCACCGGCGCCGCTGGCAGGAGGTGAAACAAACAAAGCGGTGAAATTTAGACGCTGCTCCCCCAGTAATAAAACATACTATCGCAAACGTCCTCGTGCATAGTGCTAGAGTCATGGCTATAGTTAGGGTCAGGATTAAGGCCGGGGTGCAACGTTACAAAACATACTATTGCAGACGTCCTCGTGCATATGCTAGTGCCGGAGTTAACCCCTAGTCGGATATTTTAGTTAAAATGCCCTTTACGACTTTGCGACTGTGCGACTGCAACTTGCGACTTTACGACTTTGCGACTTTGCTGAGCAAGGCATCTACCGTAGCCTCCTCTTCGACACGCAGCGAGCCTCGACGAGTCTGTCTGGCGTGGCGCTATTTTGAACCTTTTTTTCTCATTTTTCTTCACTATAATGCAGCAAAAACCAATGATGTATTAAGGCTTTTATTAGGATCAGAGTTAAGGTTGAGGTGCAATGGTTGTAAGACTTACTATCGCAGACGTCCTCGTGCTCGTCGTGTCCATTGTGGCAGTCCTTGTGTCCGTCGCACACGAACAGGTCCGAGACGCACTCCTGCCCGTTGTCACCACACTGGAACTCTCGCTCGGGGCAGTGGTCGCCTGCCGCGACCGGGGACGGCGCAGCGAATTAAGGGCAGGAGACTAACTATTATTCTATCACTAGGGCACTACAACTATAGAACAACCTATAAATTTAATCAAAGGCCAATTTCAAATAGATTGTTAGGCCAAGTTTCATACAAAATCCATGCTGTTGAACATATGGCTATCGCTAAAAAATTCAGTGATTTAGTTTTATATGGATTGGTATTGTAGCCTGGATCCATGCTGTACTGTAAGAGAATGGCACTGCAATGAAAGAACGCATTTGAATTGCAAAAGGACATTTGCAGACGGTTAGGGTTAGGGGGTCAGTGGTCAGGTTCCATGACATTTATGCCTGTTATTCATAACTAGGAGAGAGACTAGAGACTTCTCCATCCCCTGCAAAACTCGCGACCGGGGAGCGGGGGGTGTGCTAACAAAAACTTTTTCGTTCAAAAAAATTACCTTGACTTAACCTAAATATCTCAACTTGATCAGGGCAGCGGGGGTAAACTGTATTGCCTACACTACATACTTGCCGCATGGTTTGCAAGGGAGCAGGGGAGGCAGAGGCTTATAGCAGGGGAGGCACTGCCACCCCCTGCCCCCCCTTACGCTACGGATCTGCTGGTTTAACTCGCACCTTCGAGTGTGCTCAGACGGGTCTCAATCTCGTTGACGAACTTCTCCGGGTCGGCGTTGTGCGCCTCCTCGATCCTTTCCTTCATCGCCTTTATGTGCCTCTCCATCTGCTGCATTCGGATGATGTTCGCACCCAACCGGGGCTCGATCACCCCCGAGAGGCGCCCGCCGAGCATGCCCCCCTGGCTCCCCTCGTCCGCCAGACACCCGGCGGCGAGCAGCGCCGCGGCCGCGAGTAGGGTGCAGAGACGCATCGTGGCCGTTCTGCGACATTGGACATTATTATCAACAGACGAACAAAAGCGTTTAATCTAAAATTTGTTAGGCCCTACGTCTTACATCAAGGTAGAGCTAAATCAGGTCGTCAGGCTGTCTGACTTCCGGCTGTTGTCCGGTTACATCAAGGTAGAGTTACATCAGGTCGTCAGGTTGCCTTCCGTCTGTCGTCCGGGAAGAACGGTTTTATGGGAAGGCGGCCGTGAAGACGCGTCTTGCGGCATGACGGCTCTTCTGGGAAGACGGCGTCGTGGAAGGCGCAAAACTAAAGGCCTGCATCAGATCTTGCGACCGGATTCCGGCTGTTTAGCGGGAGGAACTCTTCCGGGAAGACAACCTGACGACCTGATGTAACTCTACCATTACGCCTAACTGCGAGTTTTGGTCTAAGACTGTACATTGAGGAGGAATCGTTCTGTATCAAAAACGTTTAGATCATAAAAAAAAGAGGTCTGGAAAATATTCGGAGTGCTGGAGTTAAACAGTGTTCAGGGAAAAGGTTCGTATATCTGAGCATTAGCCTATGCAAATATTAATTGAAAACAACTTATATTAAACTGTTGTTCACTGCAGTTTGCAAATGTGGTTTTAGAATAAATTAAAGTTCCTTAAGTTCAAGCGGTCAACTCATTTAAAATATACTGTAGCCTCTACAGCCGCTACGAAAACGACATCAAAGACCTTTGCATTAAAACGTTGTCTTTTATAGCTTAAGTTTAAAAAAATACAAAGTGAAAAAGCGTAGGTCTACAAAATAATCTGCAAAATCTAGCTGCGCATTATTCAGTGTCACATTGAGGTAACTCATCGTAGGTCTAAATGCGTCAAATGGGTCCTAACTAGTTCCTCAATAGCGATTCTGGGGAGCAGTTTTAGAACTATTTAGTAAATCCGCCATAGGCCTATATGGCTACTACATTGTAGATCTACATGTATGCTACCTCTGTTCACGCTGTATAGAATCCGTGCCACTTGTCGCAGAGCGTGCGTCCGCGTGCGCGCAGTGCGCCGGTTTTATATAACGCCCTATAGACCGACTGACGGATAGGCGAGAATATAATAACGACTGCTGGCTATCGATTCAGCCAATTGCAGCTCGTTAGCCGACTGATCTGCGAGAAACAGAGATTTCAGCTGATGAGACTAACATTATTTTAGGGCCTAATCGTTACATTTAAATTATAAAAGCCGTAATGAAATTAGCCGGAGTGCAGTTACACTGTAATTGATAACGGGGAATACAAACAGCTCGAATATTATTTTTCTTTGCATCGGACACCAAGTAGACAAGACTGGTAACGTTTCAAAGCGTCAGTCGTATACCAACGAGATATCAACGGAATGTTTGACACAAAAAATGTTAAGATATAAAAGGCGCTAATTATTTAATAATTACGAGGCAATGATTTTATATTGCCGCTTTGCCGTAATGAATATCTGACAACGCGTTTGCTTACTTTTAGCTTACAATAGCGTATTGCGGGCCAAAGTAATTCGCATTTAAAAGCGGGAGTCGCGGTCACATCGCAGCCACGGCAATAACGTGCCGTATAGCATATGCCGCGCGTGCTAAGCCATTCTATACGCTTATTCACAGAGGAGGCCCTCAGGAGGGGACATTTTGCTTGAGCTCAGCTCCGCTGCATGAACTTTCCACGTCGTTTAGACGGAGCGTCCCAAACGCATGACGCTGACGTAGACATAGTTAACTTTCATCCGCCGAACAGTGACGAGATAGGGGGCCTAGCAGTTTCTCTTTCCGGTATTTACCACGCAATCTGTCCCATCTTCGAATCTTTCGATCTTTTTTTCTTTTTTTCGACCTCACTTTTGTTTTTTAAGAAGCTGAAAATTGTAATATTCGTGGAGTTCATGATTAAGGTAGAATGGCAGTGGCGAATTCTAGTTGAAAATCGAAGGGCGAACGGATGAGGCATTCTGCTTCAATATCGGGGGAAATTATGGGAAGTCTGGGGGCTCAAAGTACTACAGCTGCATGCATACTGTTGCTTGTTATCAACGTATTATCGCACAGTGTGATTGTACCAGTTGTATAATTTTAGCTTAAGTTTGATTTCTTTTTATGGCATCGATTCATTTCTGTCTTCTGACGAATACACACACATATACATGTATTTGAAGAGCCGCTATCAATTAAATTATAACTGATGACTGTAGCGAGTATAGCGTGCTAAATTGCTAATAAGCCTGATTCGATTTGCTCTCCCACTCGACCCCTCCCCTCCGTAATGGTAGGCCCCCAATTTTCATTTTGTATAGTAACATTTTCTTCGGGCGCATGCAATTACAATGTGAAGTCTCGCCAATATTAGCGTTAGCCTGTTCCATTGTCTTTGCGCAGCGATTGTAGGCAAGACGTGATAATGTCGGGTCGTCGTCGAAGTATACGTGACGATGAACAGATGCTGCGGTGATTCGCAGACAACATTGTAGATGTAGAACAGTCGGATGCAGGCAATAGAGAGCCTTCTGAGTCCAAAGATGGTTCTGCCGCTGTTACGGCCTATACGAGCAGATAATCAGCCATTGTTTCCGAACAATGCTGTAGGTCAGACTAGGTTACCGCGGGGTTCAAGAATCAAATCTGCGTGCGAGCTTACACGCCTGCACACTGTGCACAGCATAGCTTAGGCTATAGGCCTATACTGTAAGCATGTAAGCCTGTTGTATACTGAGCTGAGAGCGCCGCGGCTCTATAGCTTCCATTTCATTTGTGTAGCCTACGTTGATATTTGTGGGGTTTCTCTTTTGATTTTTAGGGCGCTGGATAACTGGGACTAAGTTTGTTTTGCAGACACTTCTATATTTTAAACATGAGCCTATACAAAATAACTTTGAGGCCTGGGCATAATGTCTAATATAAACAGTTATTTTGAGCCTACACGTGTATCCAAATTGAGTCTACTCCTATTTCACTTTCAACATGATTGTACATTTGTTCTTTGGTTTTAGGATAAAAATATTTTGTCATTTCACCGAAACGTACATGACATTGTAGGCTGATCTGTGAAATTGTATTTGAACCTACTTCAAGTTTGCTATAGGCTAATATAAACCTACTCGTCAAATTTGCGATCTAGATACATGTCAATTTTGACCGCCTGGCAAATGTGGTTGATAAATTTTGAATCAATTTTGTTAAAGGGTACACGCAATTTGTCGAAATATAAAAACGCCTGAGGTATGATTCTGCTAGTCTATGGTATATGAGTCTGGCATTTACCTGAAAACACCCGTTTTTTTGTGACGCTAGGCTATTGTGCTGGTTTTTACTTTTGTTTTTTCTCGTTGTTTGTTGCGCGTAACTATTATTAGATAATTATTAGACGTGCCCGCAGCGACGACAGGCCCTCCTGCGGAACTAATCCAAGACATTCAAAACTCGTAGGTCTGCAGCGTGAAGCCCGATACCATCATGCTACAATGGGTGACTGTAATGATCAGTAAAGGCAACGAGTTTATAGCGATACGCCTATAGCGGCTATCTATAGTCGCATTATTAGAAACTTGTTGCTGTTACACTAGACAGCAGCGCATGCAGCAGCAGCAGCAGCAGCAGCAGCAGCAGCTGTACAATGTACGTGCAGCCCATTATTGTACGACCGCAGCAAAATCAGCAGCGTCCGCTGTCACATCACCGACACAAGGGTTCTGGGGGTGCCGAACCTGAAGCTGATGGCGACACTACCGTTGTAAGGGGGCCAAGTGGTGCATTACCCCCCCTCTTCCCTCACGGTGTAGTAGAAAGTTCAGTTTGAAAAAAGACATTTTGCGTTGGAAGGAGGTAATCCATATTTTATAACTTTGTATTGCGACGGAGAACGTGTTAATTCTGATGATCTTTCAGATTATACTTCTGAACTATTGATGAACAGCATAACTTTACAAAGCTTTGCTTCCAAATAACTGACACCACTGGCCTAATCATGGATGGAGCCACGAAATTGACTTCCATTTTCTGAATTCAAATTCAAAGATTCGAGAGTCATACATCTCTCCTCACCAATCCCCTCTTCATCCTCCATTTAAAAAAAATATCTATGCCTTCTAAGCAGCGAGCGCGAAGTGATTCGCAGCGCTCTAAGCCTACATGTATATGATACTACCGCGCGGCCCGCAGTATAAGAAGGGCCGCGCGCCGTCCGTCGGCTTGCCTGCGGAGCTGTTGAAGCAGAATGGAGTTCCTGTCGCGTAGCGCCGGCCCGGCGCGCAGGCTGCTGCTGCTGCTTGCGTTAGCGCTTCTGGTCACAGCGGCAATCGCGCAGATCGAGGACTTTGACGAGAGCGACAACAAGGTTTGACCACCGAAATATTGACGATCAACTTAACGACAACAAGAAATCCGAAATGTCGGTGGAAACTCACACTATGAAATGCATGTGCATATTAATTACACTGCATAGCTAATTTAAAAAATATTATTCACCAAATTATGGACATTTAACGCTATAGAATCGGAGTACGACTCAATGTATATGTGTAGCTAATAAAAAAATATTGTTCACCAAATTATCGAAAATTGACGCGATAGAATTGGAGCACAATTCAAGGTGGAAATCAAGGTAGGCTTAGACGCAAGTTGGTTCATATCAGTTAAAAACCTATAGCCTAAGGTTGTGGTGTGGTTTTATTAATAATGAGAAAGCTATGCCAATGCCGCAGTCCAATCATGCATATTCTGCACGGAGCATGCATGATTTCGCATGGATTTCAAGCATGAAAAGTTTGTACGGAAAATGCAAATGACGAGCTAACGTTACATTATTCATGACTGCAGACTTGCCGCTGCGAGCCGACGCGCGGCGCAGCAGTCAGTGACGTCACTTCAGCGCTTGTTGTTTGGTTGTCAAAATTTCATGCACGCATATATGCATGCAATAAATGCATGGTTGGATTTGGGCCTTAGCATCCGTAGCCTAAACCGTAAATATTAACGGGCAGGCAGCACTGTAGCCAGTAGCATGCTTGAGCTACGATTCTGGCGAAGAATAGGAGTACGTAACGGATTCGGAGTTTACATGTAATGTATTTGCGCCAATAAAGCTGCTTCTATGCTTGGATTATCTTGGATATCTTTCTTGTTTCAATTTGATCCTGTTCAACTGCAGGCTACCGAGGTTACAATGAACTTACGGTGCCTTTAATGTAAATGCATACTCTATGCTTTTCTTAATAAATTCAGAGAACCGTGCCGCATTGAATACGTGTGTTTGGTTGCAGGAGGACCGCCACAGGGGCGGTCACAGGGACAAGGACGATCACGATGACCACAAGCGCGACCATAAAGACGACGACCATGACAAAGATGACCGCAAACATGGCCACCATGACAAAGACGACCACAAACGCGACCATCATGACAAAGACGACCACAAACGCGATCATCATGACAAAGACGACCATAAACGCGACCATCATGACAAAGACGATCACAAACGCGATCATCATGACAAAGACGACCATAAACATGGCCACCATGACAAAGACGAGCACAAAGGTGACCATAAGGTATGTTTCTCCATTTTGAGATTTTGAACTTCCCAGTTTTGAATTTTGAACCGCATTTTTGGTATATATTAGAAACGAACACATAGATCAGTTTTGGAACTGCACGTGTCACTTTTAGAGCTGCAAGTGTCACTTAATTTTTATGGGTATGAAATCATGCGTTACAGGCCCTTCAGCAAGGCTGTTTTAAACACACAAGTGTTAAGCTTAAACACACGTACATTAAGTTTAAGTCAAAGCTTAAGCACACAACGGGCACTGTTAAGCAGACACACGAGCACAGCTCATTCTGCGTTGAACTGCGCATAAAATATACCCTGGTGGTGACGTCATAAGTTTTCGTTCAGGGTGATCACGCCAAGAACGGCGACCACGGCGAGGCGGGGCACGAGGGTGAGGAACAGAAGGACCACGACGTGAACGAGGAGTACGACGAGCTTGATGCTCGACTGGACCAGATCACCTACCGGCTGAACAAGATCGACGAGGAGCTCGACGTGAGGCTCGACCCGGGCAACAGGATCAAGGGACTCGTGCTCGAGCATCGCGTCGAGCTGCTCGAAGGTTAGTTAGAATAACTTTTGTTTTATAAGGATGTTGTGTATGAAATAAAACTTAAAGAAATGGAGTTCAAAGTTTTTTGCGATTCTTGACAATATCATATGATATTGTCAAGAATCTGACATTGAAGTGATTGTCTGTGTAAATTAGCCTGTACAGGCCGTCAAGTACTGTAAAACACGAATTTTTTGAGTGCATGTAATTTGCGCGAATTTCTCGAATCGGCAAAACTCGTGAAAATTACACGCAGCAAAATAAAGCTGCAGAAGCTTTAGATAATGGGCAGTCCTCAGAAACGCGAAAATTAAGTGCAGCAAAATGTGTGAGAGGCAAACCGCTAAAGTAACATGCAGCAAAAATTTAATGTTTTGCAGTAAGCAACAGTGATTTAAATAAATAACTAAGCGTTTCAGCCACGAGCCACAATGCGCCGATAATACTTATTTCGTTGGGCTTCTAATTGCATTATTCCATTACATTTTTTACACAATTTCTTGATATTTGTTAACAGCAATTATTATTCAAATAGCGTACCGCACGCAATAAAATTCGCTGTGCCCGCGGAGCTGCAAATCGTGTAGGCTACCCCTGCTTGGACGAGAATTTCATTCACCCACTAAACCGCGATTGTGTGCGCAGATTGTTGGCGTGAACAATAAAATTCATCGTCTTTAGATATTTAAGTCCTAACGTTACTGTCACGTTCTGCTGCTGTTGCAGAGGACGTGTGCGACCATGATCATTTCTACTGCGGGCGCGCCGACCCGGAGTGCGTCAGTCGTCTGTTTGTGTGTGACGGCATACAGGACTGTCGGGACGGGGAGGACGAGCACCACTGCGGTGAGATACATGTACAACAGCGCGGTGGTTAACGTGTATAATCGAGAGCCCCGGATCTCACATCATTTCTGGGGCTCCATGAAATTGAGTTGAGGTCCCCAATTAAGTAGCTGAATTACATGTAGCTGACGGATGCTTTTTCTTCACGTGACCGAACTCACGAGGGGGGGTGGAAGGTGCTGATGGAAACTTTTTGTGGGGCTCCCAGATGCGATCCGGTGCGATTCGGCTGACTTTTTACACAATGTGAGGTGCCGGATCTCATCAATGAGAATTCAGTGGGCCCCCGAAACTTTAATCCGGCTCACTTTAACCACCCCATCACGGGGTCATGCGGCCGAAACCCCTGAACTTATGTGCATTAAGCCCGGTGCTCGAGCTGCAATTTTGAGGTGGGAGGTGTAGAAAAATGGAAGTGTGCCTTCCTCATGGGGGATCCGAGGAATCGTCAATGAAAGTAAAGGGATTAAAAAAAATATATCAACGTTGACCTCCGTGAAGAGCTCTCGAGCGGGAGGCGGGGTAGGAGTGGTAGAGACAAGTTGCTGTGTCACGAATATCGAGTTTTTTTGTTCGTTAAGTCATTCTTAACAGTATTATTTGTACTTTTTACGTAATTTTTAACAGCGCTGCTTAACAGCGCTCAAAAAATTAACTACATTATTTGTTGGCTGGAGGTCTAAAACAGATTTGTCGTCCCGGAGAGTTAGAATCGGCACCCTCCAATTTATTTCTCGAGGTGGGCGATTCAAGAATTAAGGTGGGGGATTAAACCTCGTTAGGGGTGGGGGGATTTAGCCCTGTCAGGCACCCCGGTGCTTTTGCTCGGATTAAGCCCTATTAAGTCCTTTAAAGTCCTCATTGAGCTCCATTAAGTTCTATCAAGCCCTATTAAGCCCCTACAAAGCTCTTTAACCGCGTTGATGGTCGCAGACCTGCCGCTGAGCGCGGGTGACACATTTGTGGGTCACACCGTGTGGGACAACTGCACCAGCACCACCCCCGACACCATCTCCTTCTCCATCACCGGGGTCAAGACGTCGCCTGCTTCCCCCGGATTTCCCCAAGTCAGTGCGCGGTGTTCATCAACGTATGCATTAATTGATATTAACTGATAATTTTAAAATTGGTAAAAATAGACAAAGCATTAGCAGAATGAGACAGGGTAGCTATCTGTGTCATTCTGCCTAAGCGTTTCTTTCAGCCATGCATATTTTGCATGCGGCTTTAAATGTAATTTTACATGCAATTTTACATGCAACCGTGTTAAGGCAGACGGACGACCTTTGACATAAAAACGACTTCCTTAATTGGGTTTCATGCACGGCTTGTTCCTTTACTGTGTTTCATGGCTTGCATGAAACCCAATTAAGGACATTTTACATCGTAATATTCTTAACAGGGTTGCATGTAAAATTACATGTAAAATTACATGTAGCACTGTATGCAAAATGTGCGTGGTTGAAAGGAACGCTAATGGTGGTGATGGGAGAATACTGTAAAACATGAAATTTTTGCTGTATGCAATTTAGGCGGTTTGTCTCTTTGAAATGTACACTGCATGGACTCAATTTTTTCGTTTCAAGAACTGCCTGTTATACATAGCTTCCTGCAGCTTTGCTTTTCGTGAATTTTGACGGTTAGTTAAATTCGCAAAACTGGCATGCCTCTCCAATCTCTCCACACCTGGAGGACGTCCAGGTGTGGAGAGGTTGTATGCCATGCCCTTCTGTTTGGCTATGCACTAGAGTGAGAGACCTACTACAAAATACTTATTAGAACTAAATTTAAACAATCTTTCATTAATGATTAACGGCCTTAAAACTAGCTCATCTTCCCAGTTACAAATATCTCTCGTCTTTAGTTTCAAAATACACTACCCCCTGCTGCACCCACTACAGGCCGGGGAACAAAGAATTGGCTTGCAGCCCAGAGCTCCCCGGGTGAGTCGTAAAAGGCGACTTTCGTAGAGACGAAAGAAGGGAGAGAGGTTCTGTGCCGGTTCTCTTGCATAGAACTAGACTGTGCGATACTGGACAGAACCAGACTCTACTGTAGGCCTACTCTTATATAACTTTGCCATGACTATACATGTACCGTTTGTAGCACCAAGGCCGTCTTGGTGTACACGGTCCCAAAACTGCAAAAAAAAAACTACTGGCTGCAGATCCGCTTGACGTTCGAGCTGACCCACGAGAGCGATAACGCGGACAGCGACATCTCCGTGCCCACGGTCGGCTTCTACCGCTTCGCGACGCAGAACCTTGTAGTCTTGAGCCCGAGTGAGGAGGGACTGGGCTTGATCTGTGACTTCGACGGACACGACCCCGACAGGTAGGTCTCACCGCCAACAGGCACACCTGACTAGGTCATCGATGACGTCATTAGACGACGAAGCGGACTCTAAACCCATTATTATTATTATTGTTCATTCTAGCTAATATTGGTATTCACCATTGCGAGTTAACCTCGAGTTGACTCCATCGGCGGATTGAGTGACGTCGCGCTAGGCATAGGAGATTGACAACGGTCACCTTCAACTATCCGATTGACCAACTCGAGGTTAACTCGCAATGGTGGGTACGAATATAAGTTTCATTCATAATATTTTTGACTTTACTAGGGCTGCGAATATTCTGGCTATGCCTAATTCTGTGAAGCATACGGTTATCTTAGTTGTTTTGAAGTCATCCTTTAGTGTTTATTGTAACAGAAACAATGCTGCCATTGACGCTATCGCGAACTCGACTAAACAAACGTTTCCATAATTTGTGCGTTTTCATTAAGATTTTAGAGCATTTCAATCATAATGTAATGATGTAAGAAAATCATACAGTGAGTCATGATGCGTATGTGAACATAGGTGCTAGAGATGCCAACGTGAAGCAGTGTGTCGAGTACACCTAACATTATGATTGATTGTGAGTCCTGGTGCGTGCAGGTGTGTAGGTCGAACGATGAGGGTCGCCAACCTCGAGCAGTGTGCCGAGTACATCTTCTTCAGAGAGACCGAGGATGAGGAGGACGACGACGGAGATCATCATCATGAGCGCCACTAGGGTACGCGACTAGGGTACGCCACTAGGGTACGCCATGCGCCACTAAGGTGCGCCACTAGGCTACGCCACTAGGTACGCCACAACAAGTCTAGCAATAAATTACCCGTAATGCAACGCTATGGGCCCAATGCATATCTTTATTTCATCGCAAGCGATAGAGCAATAAACAATAATAAGAGGAAGCAATAAATTAAATAATTAACCTATGAACCAATGTTAACAAACTCGTGGTTTCGTTCGCTAATTTTATGCTATTGTAAAAATATTCGAACGGACCACGATAAAATTACAATTTATAGAAACGAATTAAACGTGTAGCCTGAAATTAAACAAATTTAGAAACCCACCATCCTTAATGTAATATTTTTACTTGGTAATCTGCTGTAGGAATTGATTAAAATGTTTTCAACTTATTGCTATCTAATATAAAGTAGAGGTCTCAGCCACAGAAATAGAAGCCTAGAACGCGCATGCATAAACTTCGCAATACTGTACAAAAGAAGGACCTTTAAGCAAAAACGGAAATTGATTTGAATTATGGGTAATCACTTAGAATTATTGCGATTGGATGTGTGTAGGTCATGACCCTGTCAATCAAGTTGTGGACAGTTGTAATTGGTTTGCCCCGCAGAGAAGAGCCCCGCCCCCGCTATCTCCATGCGTGCCTCAATATACAGGATATAGTGACTCCCCTTGGTCTCAGCACATTAATTTTTTCCGATGGATATCTAGAGCATGACGTCACCTCGTGGCGAAAATTAAAGACAAAAATGGCGGATAATCGCTGTACTCGCTACTCTATGGTTCTGGGGTACGACCCGTGGGTACGATCCTGAGGGAAAGAGTGGCGTCGTGCCCAAATTGCATTGGGAAGATAGGACTGCCTCAAACTTTAGGCATTAGTGAATCCATGCGTCTGTCACGTCGCTTCTTGTTCAGGGTCCAGACAAAAATTTGCCAAACACTTCAGATTTATTTATTTATTAAGATTTTATTTTTTTTGTCAAATCGATCTTGTCGGTTTTTCCTTGAGGCACACGCAAATATTAATTCATTATAAAATATTGGCAGAAAATTAACAGACTATAACGTTTAAAAAATGAAGTTTAGCCTACGGCTCTTTTTTTGTTAATTATTCCCTTTTACATCTGAGTACAAAGCCCATCTTCATTGCAATTTGAACTCTCTGCCAATTAAGTAGTTTACATGTATAGCCTAGATTGTAACAGTCTCAATGTTTTTGAGCTTTGCATAATATTTTTGCAATTTGTTTTTGCGTTCAGGGGAGAGGGTCAAGGGTCAAACTTGAAGAGCTGCAAGTGATCGCATCTGAAACATGAAAAACGACACGTTCATGCCTGTGACGTCACTCGCTAAATTACACCTATTTCAGAAACCTTCTCCGGGTTTCCACTGGATCACGACCTCAAGAAATTAATGTGGCTTGTAGATGCCACTGAAGCCCATCACATGATATTATCGCAATTTGCAACAGTTATGTTCTAGGTAGTCACTTAACTGTGAAATTCAGCTGACGTCATTATGACGCTAAACTAGGGGCAGTATTTTGCACGAAGCTCAGCCTGAGACTATAGTACGATTGGTATTTTAGATGGTAATTAGTCTGTGAATGGCTGACCGGATAGAATTTGTCTTCCCAGTTCGATGGGAGCCTCGTTCGGGGAAGAATAAATCTCTATTCGTATTCATCTGGTTTGAGAGCTACAGCTTCTGTTGGCAATATATGGATGGGCTATTAAGCTGCATTAACTTCCGATGGATAGGCTTAACCATCAACCAGTAATATTTTTCAGGCTACAGCTCCCTACTTACTGTCAAACATGAAATTTTCACACGCAGGTCATTTAGGCGATTTCGCAAATCGGCAAAACTCGTAAAATTACATGCGTCAAAATATAGCTGCGTGCAGTCCTTAAAAACACGAAAATTAAATGCAGCTAAATTTCTAAGATACAAAAACCGCCAAGATGACATGCATTCAAAATTGCATGTTACAGTAGGCTAATTGCATGTAGTTGCAGACTATACTCTATAGGCATGTTCTATATGAATTTCACTGTAGATCTAGCTTTTCATAATTAGGCCTTATCCATCGCATATGACATGAGCTATACTTAGCAGGGCTTGCATTAACTTGCGTCGCGGCGTCTATGACGCCAAAAAATTAGAAGCGGCTAGCGGCGGCGTTTGCCCTGTGCACGTCAACGTTTGATTGGTTTGCTTGATTGATTGCGCAACTGTCAATCTTTGCGAGAGATAATTTATTTAGTTTTTAAATGCTGCCTTAGGGTCAGGATAAATAATAATAAATAATAATAATGGGCTTAGAGTCCGTTTCGGCATCTAGTATAGTTTTCTGAAATTAGGTTTCAAAATTTTAGGAGGCCTATTTTAGTTCGAATAGCGAAATTTCGAGTAGGCCTATATACCTGTTTACCGGGCCATGGGTGTCGTCCATCTATTACGTCATCACTTTTTAGGCTATTTTGATC
>JAQIWG010001847.1:0-22582 GCA_034695025.1 Chamaedrilus cognettii | reverse complement strand
ATTAATCTCCACCCCCCCCCCCCCCCCTTCAACGTTTTGACAACGACGGATTGGATAAACGAATTCGGTCTACCAAGTAGGCGTGAACGTCGACAAACAGCAACCAATCAGAAACCGTGATATACGTGTAACAGTGCTGCGTTGTCACGGGCGCCGTCGGTCGTTAGCGCCAAATTACAAGCGTGTTTTTAAATGGATAGAAAGCAGTTTAAATCGCTAGATTCTTTGAAAAAAATTGCCTATTTTGTAGAAGAAGATGCGAGAAATCGGAATCTGAAGTCACATTTTATCAAATCTGTAGTATATGTGGTGAATAATACAAAATAGGCTGCAAAAAACTACTTCTGTAATTTGCACACATTGTCATTGTCATTCGCAATTTTAATCTTGTTCATTTTCAATCAGCATAATGAAAAGCAGTAGCTATAAACATTCTATGAAAGTGTGAAGGTTTAAAATCTGCAGATCTAAAGCAACAAAACAATTGTGAAATTTCCAATGCCAAAGTAATCAATAATTAATTGCCCATACGCTTTCCAAATGTATTTCCTCCTCCAATTAACTGCCGGTTGCTCGACGTCGATTTGAAGTGCGATTTAATTTTGCAGTCTGATTTGACCAATGAAAATCTGTGAGAGAATTGTATCGAATAATTTGATTGGTCAATTCGGACCACAAAACTAAATCGCACTTCAAATCGAGGTCGAGCAAACCGGCAGTAAATAACTATCGTTATTAATCTACTGTTACTAACATAAAACTAAATAGCAATAATACTATTACTTGTTAATAAAACAACTGTAATTACACCACCTCTTGCCCTTCCTGAATCTGATGCCACCTAATCTTTTAAGACGCAATATGTCAAGAGCGTAACGACCAACGAATATGGACTGCTACTACTAACCTAGAAAGGGGCACGCCATTTGCATACATGCAGCTTCCGGCCCACACGGCTCCAAGAAAGAAGATTGTCACGAGGCAGCAAACGACGACAGAGACTATTAAATGAGCTTCCATCGGCTGGCTAGAATCAAGCAGAGTTCCGCTAGTTCTGCAGCCAAAGTTAAAACCAAATTCGGCCATTACGCTGCCTCGGACAATCTCCTTACTTGGATGCGTTCCTTTCTAAATTGATAGTCCTAATTCTAATTCCTAATTCCTAATTCTTCGGTAAGAATAGATATAAAGCCAGTCAGCTGCCTGCATAAACGCAATGTAAAATTGTATTTACGACTGATATAGGAACTAAATTCCATCATACTGAAAGCTTCTACTAGCCATAGATGAATATCTAGTAACTACAATCAATGTAATGTTAGCGTGTTACAATTAAGTCTTATAATGATTACTTTATCTTTTGCTATATTAGATGCAGCATATTAGAAGACGGCACAACTCTGAAACGCTTAGTACTGAAAAGCGAAACAATTGCATATCATGTATCATGATATCATCACCATGATATCATGATATATATCATCATATATATCATCTGATATATATCATCATCATATAACTATAATATCATGAAAGACGTTCAAATAATGGCATGAAGGTGCATCAAGTTACAGTAGCAACAAGAGCTCTGAACTTAGAACGAAATTGTCTTAAATTGCAAGACTGCAGAAATTGTCCTTCATCCATACGAGCAGCTGTGTCGCATCATACAGGCCAGGTCGGGCCTTGGCCGGACCTTTAGCGGCTTGGTCAGACCTTAAGCGTTAGTGGCCCTACCTGTCCTGACCTTTAACGTTCAAGTGGCCTAACACTTAAGTTCAACTGATCTGACCCATAAGTGCTAGTGGCCCAAGCTGAGCTTTAACTGATAGGCTAATGGCCTATGAACATGGGGGTTTGTTGACTTCATAGAAGTGTGTTTTTTCCTGGAATAACTGAACCAGATTCTCCCTCCACTTTCTCCTTTCCTCCTCGCCTGGGTTTCCTAAATTACATCTGTCTGGTGCCCACGACGAGAGGAGGATCCTCATCCCTCGCTTCGATGCCGAAACGGACCAAAAGTCCGTTATTATTATTACAGCCCACATTGAGAGGCCTCAGAACCGCCTCACCAGCCTCACATACTCGAGCTTAGCCAGAGTCTGCACCAACCTCCCCAACGCAGCCGTGAGAGCCCTCACCTCGTCCATCAACTCCTGTGCCAATCCACTCGCCAGAGGTTTACCAACAGTACGACAGGCGGCGCTAACTGTCAACTGATACCCCACGGCGACATCTCTCACAATCCCAACCAATCCAGCCTTGTCGTCGGGCGCCGATAAACACAGGAGAGTCTGGCGACACCTGGCGATTAACTGAACAAAAGCGCGCATGCTACGGTTAACGTTTTGTGTTAAAACCTCGCGTGATCGCGCGGCGCTGCTCACCAGCTGGCGACAGTCGTCGACGAAAGTTCTCGCGACGCCACTGAAAGCGTCGCGGGCTGCGTTAAATTCTTCCCCGGTGATCGTTCTTTCTCGGGTTGCAAGCCCCAAGGAGTTTACCAGCAGCGCTTCGACTATTTCCATTAGGACACCCACGTCCCTTATTGCCTGGTCCCCGGCCAGTGCTCCGGTGTATTCCCTAGAGGCCACCGGGGAGATGTCGGTTAAGAATCGATGATCGTCACTGCTGAGGGAATCAGAAGTCTGTCGTCCGAGTAAAACCAATGCGGCGTTCTTTGGGATTTTCATCGATTTCAATTGGTCGGGGTGAAGGGTGGGTGCAGTGTGGGAGGTGGAGCAACTGGCGCTTCTGGGTAGAGGGGGGCGCGGTGATTTGTCGCGCGAATTTGCAAGATGTTTCGGGAGCTGCTTCAGGGAGTTATATTTTGTCGGGTTGTCGTGGGAAATGGTTTCTGTCGTATGTTGCGCATTGGCTTCGGGGTTTTGCGATATTGGCGTGGGTCGATCGTGGATCAAGGCTTGGACAATGATCTGATTTCCGGTAGAATCCCTGGTGGGCCTGGAGGCATCCTCAGTTGTCAACTGTCAGCAAGGCAGACAAACATATTATAGATCTTTATTTCACACAAGACTCGCAGTACAAAATCACAATCATATTTTGCAATCAAAGAAGTTAAATAAGCCCATCGTATATAATAACAATAAATAATAATCATCATCGTCTTTGACGTCCATTCTTACGTGCTACAGACAAGCCTGTAACGCCGCGTCCATGTTAACACAGGTTAGACGTTTATATTGGAGCTAAGCTTTTACGGCCGGATGTCCTTCCTGTCGCCAACCAGAATAATAAATTACCCTGGACGACGATTATCAGCTGCCGACACTTGTGTGTTTAACAGCCTTGCTGAAGGGCTTGTAACGCCATGGTTTCACAGTTGCCGGCGCCGGGACTCCAACCCAGGTTCTCTGGACTCAATGTCCAACGCCTTAACCACTACACCACAGCGCCTCGCTGTGGTGTCGCGTTTATCATAATATTTATAAATCTAATCAACAAATGCAGACAATGTTTTTATCTATGGAGATTAATAGCTTACTGCTTGTGCTGGAGTCGAACTGTTCATGAGATTTAGAAATTGAGTTAAATAAGAATATACAAAAAATTTTGTGATTATAAGCATTCAAATGAATATAAATTCAGAAAAACATTTGTTTAGAGGAAGCGTATAATTATCTGTTACACAATTCCACAATAATTTCTATGTTCGTTAACTGCATGGAGATTAGCTGATTAGATTGGCTGAACTAGAGCAAAATCAATTTTTTCGCTAATCAATTTGTGGCTGCAATAGTACGTATTACTACAGATAATATTTGGAATATTTCTTTACCAAAGAATTCAATTTGAGAATTAGTAATTTACACAACATTCACAGGCCTTAACTAAATAGAAATAAAACACATTCTAAAATCTCACCACATTTTCACCGTCTCTCGCCATCCCCACGCCATCCTCACTCCACGCAATCGGTTTCAGTTCCCCGAGAAAGGTCGGAAACTCCTTCCGGGTTCTTCCGGTCGTGCTCACGATCGAAAAGCGATCGCGGGGAATTCCGAGCCCACCGGACCCTCCGCTCTTCGGCCAAAGTTGCACCGGGGAAAAAGCTCTCCCCTTGCCAGCCGAGTCCTCGGTAGCCCCACTTAGTATGGATCTCCCCTTGTCAGTTCCACCAAGGTACTCGCTTCTCGTTGCCTCATCAATGCCATCCGGTCTGGCGTTAATCGTCGAACTCGGAGGCCTTCGAGGCGTTTCGTTCGCCGCAGAAGAAATCTTTTTAGCGACTCGCGTCGAAAATGCAAGCGTCTTCTTGTAACGGCCATCCTTTGCTTTCGGATCGGAGCCGAGAAGATAGGGCGCGAAATTGATGGACTCTTGCTGTTTATCGCCGTCCGAACTTACACTTCTGGCATGTCCAAAGAAACCAAGTGGTTTTTCACCCTTCGAAAAAGTATCTGGTGACGGAGGCGATTGTGATTCATTCAGTGATGACGTTGAGAATCCCTTAACAAACACGGATGCTGTGGGTGACGGTGGACTTCTATCCCCCATTCTACTGTTTTTCACCTGCTGTATGACTATGCGCGCAGGCTTTTCCACATGGTTATTCCGACTGTCCGCCCTTTCCAACCCGCTCGGCGACATGCTAACCGGATGAGCCGAATGAATGTTTAACCCATTCTGGGACATGTTCACCGATCCAGCACTTGTGGATTTACCACGTACAGTTGGACTAACACTCTGTTGGTTCACCGTTGACGTCTTTTGACCAGATCTTGGAATAAACACGCGGAGGGCCGCTGATGTGGCGCGATCCACGAGGGTCCAACGGCGGGCCGGGGCTCTGTGCTGGGCCCCGTCACGCCTCGCCTCGCCCTGAGTGCTCTCTGACCCCTCCTGTCTGCCAGGGCGAGGCAGGGTAGCGGGCTGGTCAGCCTCAAAGGCTGGATTCTCCACAACGCCTGCGTTAGAGACGAGATATCTGGGAGGCGAGTTGTTGTTGATATCAGCGGCACTCTGTAATCTCTCCCTAGAGTGACCAGTTAATTCACGGTTTACGTGAGTTTGGGATCTCAACAAATCCAAATTGGTGGAAATAACTTGTTGGTGTCCTTTTGGAGCAGTGCGCGCCATTTGCTTTAACGCAGCTTCGATCATGATTTCTTGAGTCGTAAAGCCACCTCCACGAACTGGAGTCGCAAAGTCCTGCGACAGCCTCATCTGCAGTGCCTCGCATTGACGTCTCAGCTTCTCCGGAGTGTAGTCAACCAGGTCGGAAGTCCCGCTGTCCACTTCCAAAGGATCCCTAAGCGGAGGATACTCCGCGGCGCGCTGGAAATCCAAAGAAAGCGGCTGCAAGTGCTGATCGGATAATTTCCTTGTGCGAGAATCGTCTTTGCCTGAGTGCATTTGTCGAGCGAGCGTGTTATAGGGTGAACTCTGACTCAGCTGAGGATTGGAGGAAAATACGCGCAAGCTTGCCGAAGAATTTGGAGACACTTGACTGCTTGAAATACTGTGCTGATACTGACTGGCTGAGTGGGTAGTAGGCCTTTGATGATTGGTGGAAATTTCAGACGGAACGAATTGTCGAACGCTGTGTGGTTGAAGAGGATATTGATCAAGTGAATCTTGGTTTGAAAGGCTTCGTCCCGATGGTCCAAATAGCTGCTTGCGAGCCGTTTGGCTTGGAATACTGCCGCTCTCTCCGTTTGTGTTTCCATTATAAGCCATCTGTCGCATAGCCCCAGCAACCCTTGCAGTATTTTCACGCTCGCTGTTCACTGAAGACTGTCTCATTGATTTCACCATCAGCCCAGTAACGTTTTGATTGTTCTGGATATCTTTGCGATAGTCGATAACGTCAGCAGTAGCCGGTTGATGAGCACGGCTGCCACGCGCAGTTTCAAATTCGATCGGGCTGCTACAAGCGCTGCCACGCGCAGTTTCAAACGGGATCGAGTTACTATGAGCGCTGTATGGCGAAGGAAGCTCACCGATATATCTCATATCATTCTGGCCGTGATTAGCTTCATATATAAAGCCGTTAGCATCAGCATACGGCGACATAACGCTAACTCTCGCGATTCCATCATCGAAATCAAAACGCGATTTCATCGCCCTCAACAACTCCCTATCGCAATCTCTCCCCACATCATCCTGGTAAAAGTCTGAAAATCGCTGGTCCACGCTCGTTAAGCGCTCCGCTGACGTCAAAAACACCGGGTGGCGACCGTCGGGTGAGAGCTGGACTCCGTGTGGGGTGTCGATGAAGCCGGGCGCGGCGTAGATGTGAACGGGGGCGGGGTGGAGGCAGAGGGGGAGAGGGTCGTAGAAGACGTTGCCGTTGCCGGAGTCGCTGTCGCTGCCTATGCCACTCTCGTGACCAGTGTCGTTGGAGGACTGGCGACCAAAATTCTGAGAGACTGCCGCGCGAATAGACACATAGTATTAATTTCAGGGAGATTTCCAGTCATGCATCTAGTTGGAAAATCTAAAGAACGTCTTAATGTCATTAAATATCGAATTTTGTTTGAATATCAATTTGTATAAAAGCATACAAATACACTGGGTCATTTCAAGTCCAGGATGTTACGATTGAGTTAGAGTTTGAAAAGTTACATTCACATTCATATTCGCATTCGGAATAACATTAGGACGTAGCAATCGTCGATCAGTCTGTCCAGAGAATGCGAATATGAATGTGAATGTAACTTGCCAAACGTTAACTCAACTCTAACTTAATCGTAACACCGTGGACTTGAAATGACCCAATGTACAATCATTGCAAATACAATGTACATGCATCTATTGACTGATAATCGCAGTAAAATATTTGAAATTTACTTATATATCAATGTATATTCAACAGTTTAAAATGTATCTATTAACCTATGAATCTATCAGCGTACCGTAGGGCCCAATGAATAGTTTGACATTCACTTTTTTGTCAATGCATATTCAACAGTAAAAACTAGCTGCATTAAACAACTCAACTTGCTCTCTAATGATGACTCTTCTTTTGATATCGGCTAGCATCGGCTCATCGACTAACGAACAATAACTACTATTCTTATCATTTAAAATCACCAAGAACCACTGTTGAACTCCAGATCTTCGGTTCAATATGAACGATAATTCCATTCAAGAAGGACTGTGATTATGGATATCAAATAGGCCTATAATACAACATTTGAATCAAAAATTGTCGCTAACTTCAGGCGCATTCGCTCGTTCTGAAAATTGTTGCTGTAGAAAAGTAGGCTACCAATAACATACAAAACACAAGAAAAATATAAAAGTCTAATCATCATTTAAATCTGTTGGCTCTTACATAAAAACTTACCATTTACAATCTTCTGACCGCTTGCATCGACCAACTCCCTTCCACACACAGGCTGTCCCAACTCTTGCTCCAATCTAAAACGCCTCCACTGTTCTCTCCGCCCCAAGGACTGTTCTCCCCCACACCAAATCTGTGACCCCCCCTTGCTCCCCCCTCGCTGCCCCTCCCACACCCCCGGGCTACGGATGACACACCCCTGACCTCTGGGGTCGCCACCGACCAGCGGGGGTGCCGTCGGGGCCTGGGACCCCCCCTGGGGGGTAGGGCCGGGGGTATGTTGAGGGCATAGAGACGCAAGACGTATGGATGAGGGCATAGAGGCGCATAGAGGCGCTTCACGCGATGTGTTCCACATGGTTGTGTGATCAGAGATACGCATCAATCTTGATCAATGGTGAGAATCTGGACCAGAATCGCAATGATAATTTATTTTTAACGATGCGTCCAGCTGTGCTATAGTTGATAGATTGTAGCGAACACGAAATGTTGAGATTTCAACGACAACGATCAAACCGAACGTGCTACACGGGGAAGCTCAACGGATTATATTTATTGGAATTTCTTCGTCAAATCATATTCTACATCGTGTATCATTGGCATCAACATGCAAAATTCAACAACGACTTAATAATGTTTCAAACGGATTAGATGAAAGGGATAGCGAGATGCCTCTCGAAACAGCAAAAGTCGCCCATTTCACTATTAGCAGCTAGATTCTATATAGCCTGCGTCAATAACATAAATGACTGTAGAGCACGTATAGTTTATATGCTACTTCTTGCAAAACTTGACTGCATCTAAAAAACAAGTTCATAAATGGGAATTAAAACTTTGACCAGTAAAATGTACGCGTATTAGTAGTACGCTCAGATCAAATAAAGCTTGAAGAGAATAACGTACGATATTTATCAAATGAACACGAGTGTGAGAGAATTGGCAAGAAAAAACTGCGCGAAACTTTCTTCTGAACTTAATGCGAGCCAACAAAACAAAACAGCCATAGAATTTATGATCGTTATCAAATGCAAATTGTACTAATTACAAATGCATACGTGCCGATAACAAACTGTTATTGCCAGTGATTTATTGACGATAACCTGCGACCGAATCTAGATGAACAAAGCAGTAGTCCAGATTTTTTATCCGGACAATTCGTGGAGCGAATAAAAAAGGATTTGTTGACAACAGCGAAAGCGTGAGAAGTAGCAATAGGCTAGGGAACCGCAGTGAGTCAGCGCAGTACAAGACACGCTGCGATAATAATTACGCGAATGATTACAGCAAGTTTCGATCCTAGGGCCGACGCCCTCGATATTTTGAAACAAATATTTAGACTATCCCCAAAATTTGAGCGTGCGCGATAGGCCTAGGCCTACTTTTTTCGATTCCTGTGCAATTTATTAGTGCACAATTATGCAGCACCGTTGTGCAATACCGTTGCGCAGTGCAATTGTGGAACAACGCTGTGCAACAGTGTTGTCCACACCGCGCAATGCAGACACCCCAGTATTTCACGAGTACTTCATTATTTGGCACCCGCCCCCGTCCACCCCTTCCCCCGCCTCAATTTATTTGGACCCCTCAATGTTGAAGACACATCATCGCCTCTGATTCATCAGCGTACGGATGACTGAACCGAATTTAGAGCCTGTAATCACACGGCGATCACTCGGCTATCGACAAAGCCGGTTTGCGAACTTTGGGATTAAAAATCTGTTTGGTGCGCTGAATCGAAGAGACCAACAAAGACCGCGAGTCTCTGTTGATTGTGGCAAACTACCGGAGCGGTGTCGGCGAAGGTTTACATCACAAAGATTCTACCTCGCGATAGGCGAGATTATTTGTGAATCAAAATCCCACGCGCTGATCTGTTGCTTTTCAACAACAAACTTGTTGTGTAGGCTACCCGTGAGTAATCTCATGGTGAACCAAGTCTATATAATAAATTTAAGCGTTCTTAGCAGTCATACGCGCTATACTACGCACTCTATCGGTTCGATGCTCAAAATTTAATTTATTCGGTCTATAGGACTAATCTCTCTCTTCAGTGCTCTGCCACATGGCACGTCTTTGGTGTCCAAACCTTCCACCTTATCCGATCTTCAGCCCTTCTCTTCATACCCGCATACGATTCCTTCTCAAGCAGGTCGTTTATCATTCCGATACGTGGCCTTCCCGGTCCTCTCTTGCTCTCCATTCTTCCTTCCATCACCTCTCTCAATAAGACCAATAAACTAAATTACATATCTCTCTAGACTGTGCTTTCACGTGGTAGGTTCCTGGCATCCAGAGCTCTTTTTGAAAACTCTGAGGTGGCGGAACGCTCTCTGCGGTTGCCGGGCGGAAGGTTTGAGTCCTTGCAAGGTGCCGGAACGCCGTTGGTCAATGAACAACAGTTCATAGACCAATACTAGTTCAGAGGCTGGGCCGTTCTTGTCTAAGCTTATTGTGAAGTCAATCAGCCTTGCTCTTAGAAATAATGGCCTGTGATGTTTAGCATCAAGTTCGATTAAGTGCATTTTAAAATGGCGCCTTGGGGCCACAGAACTACAAGCCTAGAATGCGCATGCATTAGCTGCAAAATTCTGAAAAAAGAAGGATCTTTTTACCAAAAAACGGAAGTTGATTTGAATTATGGGTAATTGTTGCTAATTATTGTGATTGGATATGAAAGGGTCATGACCCTGTCGATCAATTTTTCTCGGTTGGTAATTGATTTGGCCCGCGGGCCAAGATCCGCCCCCGTTATCTCCATACGTGCCTCAATCTGCAGAATGTAGTGACCCCGCTTGCTTGGGGCAAATGGTGCCTTGAGGTAATATCCGGTGTTTCAAGTTCTGTGTCTCAGCTATTATAATGTTAATGTTTAATTTGTAGGATAGGCCAATATATATTATTTATTAGCCCATCCTACAAATTAAATCAAAGTTTGCACGACCGGAAGCGAAAATAAATTGTACGGTTGTTTAGTAATCAATAATGACTATGAAGTATCAGAGCAGCAAGTCATACAAAATTTCGGATTTGCAGCCGGTAGCGTGACTATTCTCAGCGGGAGGGGGGAGGGCAGGAATTTTAGCAGGGGGGCAGACATTTCTAGGGGCAGAGCAGGGAGCAAACAGCATAGGCTAATGTTAAATTTTCTGAGCGCAGAGGGGAAAGAGGCCTCCAGCAGGGAGGGCACCCCCTCCTGCCCCCCCTTACGTTACGGGCCCGCGGAGTTGTAGAAGCAGAGAAGCGGAATATTGTAGAGTGGCATCATACCATTGGACAAAGACAATGGTGACTCAATCAAATACAATAGCACCCTTGTTTGAATTATTTCGTAAATCTATCGTACTAATATTTGCATACTAAGCCTACATACAACTGTGTTTGCACGTTGAGTAAGAAGACGACTGTATGTCATGCATATAGTACCACGATCACGGCATGTCACCATACAATAATAATATGATTGTATATGAATCTTTGATTCACCACGACGTATACGATGTACGCCTACGATGTGCAACACAAAATAATAATAAAATGATACAACGACCGGCATTAAACACCAACTTGACCGTCATACACAAACTTAGAGCTGTTAAGCTAGTAAACTAGGTTACTCGTGTACATCAACCTTGGATTCAAAATACTTACAAGCAACTGTTTTAGTAGAAGATATCTGCTTATCAATGTCAACGTTATCAAATTCGGCAATTGGTTCAAGTTCTTCCTTGAACGAAAGCGAATGGATTGTATATAATGCAATTATTGCTAGATTTCATAGATTCAATGAAGTTAACTTTACTGGAGCATCTAGCTTGATGCTTCAGTGGTAAATAACCGGCAAAATACTGACAGTTCATCACCGCCTTCAAGTCAAATGTATTGAAAATTTTCATAAAGGCACATGTCCATGGGTGTTTCAAGACCCTTAAGAACTATAATAAGCATATAAGCTGCTGATGTCTGCTAGAAATCGATTGAATAGATTGTCAATAACAAAGATCAATAATATTGGCCTACTAATAAAGACATTGGGTCATTTCAAGTCCACGGTGTTACGATTGAGTTAGAGTTGAGTTAGCGATTGGCAAGTTAGATTCACATTCACATTCGCCTTCTGAATAATATTATAATGTCAAAACGGACAGAAAACGGCAAAAATGTGAATATGAATGTAAATCTAACTTGTTAAAAACGCTAACTCAACTCCAACTCAATCGTAACGTAACACCGTGGACTTGAAATGATCCGATGGTGCCTATTCCAACCGTATAGCACATTACACAAATTGTGTAACAGTGACATTTTAACAAGCCAATTATAAATAACAAAATAGACCATAGTCCTACATAATCATAACAAAAGAAGTAAAGCCCGTACCACATTTATTCGCGCCTTTATTCGCGATATTTATTTATGCTCCTTCAACGAATAAATATTTTACTAGTTTAAAATATTCATGAAACAATCGTGTGAATATGGTTTAAGTTTGCGATACCTTTCATTCTTGCAAAGAGTCCTCCATTCACAAAACTCCGATCCACAAAAAACTTCTTCCGCAGGACTTCTTCCTTCTTCGTTGATCAAGACTGTTTGAGGTAATTAGCCCTACGGAAGCCCTTGCCAATTAAATTCAAATATTTTACTTCTCGCTTTCACTGCGCTTCGGAAACACCAAGTCTTTGTCGTAAACTCGAAATCCGTCAAGAATCTGTCGCGTAGAAAAGGTACGCCGTTAATATAGTGTTTAATTCATCAAATAAATGATAGCTACATATGCAGGCACAATACACAGCGAACTACAGGACAAACAAGAGAAGAAGAAACATATATTAATGATAGGCACACATTGTAAGCCTATAAAAACACGACACCGTGATCGATTGATAGATAAATTCTGCTTCATACAATTATTTTTATACGCACTGTTTTTTCACAGTGCACATCACTGTTGGTCCGTTTGCGCTGTAGGAAATATTCCCGTCACGCTGCCATTATATTATCGTATTGACTAATCGATACAAAAATCATTGCGGTGTTGCGTGTAGACTTATAGGCCTACATGCACGCAGGCAGCTTAAAAAACTCATCAAAGTCGGCATATCTAAACGCAAGATAAAGCTGCTTCAAATTCATTGCACTTGTAATGCTGTTGTCCATGTACTATATTTTATGTAGGCTACATCGTAGCAATAGAGTGCATTGTACTCAATTGCATTCACCGAGCACACGGTATAAAAGCCCTAGCAACAATCAAAAATTAAATGCATAAACTTTCTTAGCCTAGATAACGCAATGTTTGCGTACTAAGAAAAACAAATTTAAAAAACGAGTGTAGTAACAAAATTATTACAGTCCGGTTCTGTGGATACGGGGACCTACACCAAACCGCTCTCCCTTCCTTAGTCGCCTTTCATGACTAGCCCGGGGAGCTCTGGGCTGCAAATCCATTATTTGTTCCCCGGGGGCTATTCGCGCAGTCACTTCAGCTCAACTTCAAATACTCACGATATTTACTGCCGTCTTGTCGACTAGCTTACCACTCGAGCACACGCGAAATGAGCCAAGTTTCTTAAGAACCAATTATTTACACCATCCACGGGGGCCAGCTGTCATATTTCACTGCGCCGCGGGTCACGGCGAATGAGTTTTAAAACGGGCCACATAAAAACGGGCCTAGGCTTCATCAAAAATACTAAATGCTGCCTAAACTGCTCCTGCTGGGTCTTGCTACAAACCCAGCCTGTCGTGAGCGCTTGCCAACTGAACGACTGGCAATAAATCATATATCCAGCATTGGCCGCTGTGTATGATACGGCGTATAGCGTGCGACAAAGAAGATGAGGCTACACAATACGTTGCCAGAAACCATGTACGATGTGCATGTACGATAGCAGGCAATACAACATCGATAGCGCAGAGGCGCAAACTGTGGCGTTGTAGAAAACTAGAGGGGAGGGGGGAGGCTAATTCGATATTTGGGTATAGCTGTCAAGTGGCGAGAGAAGCGTGCATGTGTGGCGGGTGGGGCTAGTTGACAAATTATTAGAGTCAGAAGCTTGCTAGCAGATTTTGGGGATGAAGCTTTCAAGCTCCCCCCACCCCCGTCCCCGCGGGGCCGCTGCTATAAGTACCACAGTAAGCTTTATGTGGTGGCCCCTCATAAAACTCTTATACTTTTTCAGGCGATAAAGGTTGCGATCGCAAGCCATGAAATTAAACCATAGACTTATTTTTTAGAAGATACTGTCGAGTTTAAAATTGTAAAAAAATATGGAAATACTAGGATTCACGAATAGGTCATTTTCACGATATTTTCGTTAAGATAACGGATACATTTGAACCATAAATTTAGTATAAAAGCAGCCCCGCACTCCCCATAAAACCTGAAGTTTGAATATCCGTTCATTCAGTATCGTAGACACCGGGGGGGGGGATGGCCAATGGGAAGGCAGCTGCCCCCCCACGCGAAATGTCTGCACCCCCAGCTGCCCCCTGGATGGCATGCCGAATAACAACCAACTGTTTGAGGTCCTTCATTAAATATTGTACATCTGAATTCAAGTTTGTGTCCGGTAAGAAAAGCGGCGCATTTAGCAAACGTTTCGAGGGTGGGTGTAAATGTCTTCGATCGTGAAATTTAGAAAAAGGCTAAGAATGCAAATTTTAAATCGTCAACTTATTGCCCCGTGCGTACATGTACGTGTCTGTCCCCTCCCCTATTACCACTACCACTCCATTTAGAAAAGTCTATAGTTACGCCACTTCTTTCATTTGCATCACTCACCTTACGAGTCTAGTCCTGGCGCCTTAACACACAATCGACTTCTGACAAAACGCATGTAACATAATGCCTTTCTTCTACTAGACCAGTCCATTAAAGCAACGATATTCATAATATCCATTCTTTGCCGATCACAATCCGATGACATACTGCCAACTCTGCTCGTGTAGTGTTGTAGTGCCGATTGTCGCGCATGCGCTGTTTGAATATTGCGTGGACGCCAGCGTAGCGCTACTCCAGCCGTCAAACGAAGAATAGACAGACACTTATTAAATGAGCGGGCTGCCGACGGTATAGAAGCTAGTGTGGCGCGTAATAATTTATAGCAGAAGCGGAGTTGACGGCGCTAAGATTAACGCATGTTAATGTGGGCCACGGGTTCTCAACCGGTGTTCCGCGGAACAATAGTGTTCCTCGGAGAATAAAGAAATTCAAAAATAGTAAGCGTTATACATGCTCAACAAAAAATGTTTCAACACAAAACAAATGCTTTAAAAAAAATTAATGTTCCGCGAACCATCAGCAGAAAATAAAGACGTTGACTATTAAATTTCTTTTAACAACCTTTCTATTATTAGTCTCATGCATCGAATCAGTTTCAACCAAACATAAACGCCGAAACTCCATCTTCTGACTAATGATTTCCGTTTCAACCCTTGCGATAACAAAATTAGATTTTAGACCAAAAGCCCTCCATCGTCACCAACTGGCTGAGCCTCTAGGAAGTCCGAGACTTGGCGCACCCCAACATTGTTTTGCACAAATTAAGTGTCCCGCTTAACAGAAAAGGTTGAGAACCCTTTTTGGCTTTATCAAGTGCTGGCCGGTTCAACTTTGATACTGTGAGAAAGAATTATTGTCCGGCCGTAATACAAAATTTACTCAAATGCAGTCGGATTACGAGTCGATTTCATAGTCGTTCCTCAACTCCTACCTCGACTCCTACCTTGACCTAGAAAGACAATTTAACAGCAGCCCATAACTGCCGTTCGAAAAAAACTCTAAATTTATTTCAAAATTTTAAAGGCACAAATTTATTTCCACAAGAAATCACTATAATTTTAAATCAATGAAAACATAAAATCATTTTTCTTTAAAATCTATGACGTCACGTTAATTTAGCGACGTGGTATATTAATTCAAATGGAGTACGCAAAAAGCTTTTTTGAACGGCAGTTATGTGCTGCTGTTAAATTGTGTTTCTAGGTCAAGGTAGGAGTCGAGGTAGGAGTTGAGGAACGACTATGAAATCGACACTAAAATATGATTATTTTCACTCCACGTTAGGCCTATAACATTGCGCCATACGCACGGGACAGTCTTGTCATCACACCTAACGCCGAATAACTGGCTTACAAGCCATCAAGCCGTGCACAGCTATAATTTAATGAAGTCATAGAACCACCATCAATATATTCGTAATATTGTAGGCTACTTCTAAACTAACCAACCTCCTTTTTATCGTGCAATCTGTTAATGTCCACGTTTTTACACGGGTTTACACGTCTTCGCGCGCCCTGACCAGGGCTGCTATAGTTGGGTTTTTATGGCCGGATGCCCTTCCTGACGCCAACCAAATAAATAATTATCTGGCACGGGGTTCAAATAAATAATTATCCTGCACGGGGTTAGCAGCTAGCGACACTACTTCTAGTAAGCTACTTCTAGTATAGTAGGCTATTTGCGTCGGAACATAATACCTGCAGTTAGGCATCTCGATAGTAACGACAGAATTAAAGCCGGGTTACTGCAACGGCAATGCACTATATTCAATATGTAGGTTATCGGTGATGTTCAATAAAACCAAAAAAACTACCCGATGCCCGTACTGACAATATTGCAGGTCTATAAAATAACTCGCGCATTAAATTTTGCATTTACTTTTAGGCTATACGATACGTATCATTTTCATATTGTATACGTATGCACACAGTTTAAACTGCTATAATTACCGTTTTGCGATTACAGCGTGTAGCGAGGCTCGTCAACACCCTATCTAGTCCCCTTCTCATCTCGTCTGTACATAAACTTCGCAGAGAGTTCCGCGCCTAACTTTTCCACTCCGTCTCCCAAATCATTTTCGATCTCCATTTCACCATTGAAGTAACTCGTTCGGCCGTGAACCGTAGAACGAGTTCTGTTCACTCAGCTCTCTGTATGCCTATTCTCGGCGTGACACTCTTATTGTGATGCCTCAGGGCAGATTGCAGCGATATAAGGTATATACGCTTAGGGCTCTCATCGGTTAAAATTAGGTGGGGGAGTCGGCGGTCGCATTGTTTAACATGGGGGGTTATTAACTGGAGGTGGAGGGTAGAGGCTTTTCTTCCGTCCAGAACGCACGACCTAGAGGCCGCGGGGGGGGGGGGGGCGGTAGGAACGGAGGCTTAGAACTTCCATAAACATATGGGGGCTTGGAAAAGAGAGATGGGCGAGAACGTCAACTCGGTGCTCTAATTTCTATTGGAGGGGTTAAAGAGTTATGTGGTATAGGCTGGCGGAGTTACAAATTTTGGTGGAAAGACTCAACTCCCCCCATACACCTGTCAATGCGACGGCTAGCAACGCTTCTATACATGTAGCATATGCTGTCAGCACTACCACGCAGCGTCACGGTGGCTCATTGACGAGGACACTGCGTGGTGACATGGGCGATAGCTCAAAATAGAAAACATGGGCATTCGTTGTGGCGAATTTCCCCGACAAACCGGGCAACACGAGAATTGGTTTGCAACCCATAACTTCCAGAGTGTGGTGTTGCGGCGTAAGAGGAGACTAAAGAAGGGGGAGCGGTTCGTTGCTTGATCGCGAGGCACTGAAGCGGACTGTTATTAATGTGTATATAAACTCAAAAAACCTACATCATAGGCCGATGTTATGGCTCTTAAAGTATAGGCCAAATGAATATATCCTTTAGAGAAGAAAACAGTTGCAATAGACCAATTCTTCTTTTTCGTTGACATCAAATCATTCTAAAATGACATTATCATCGGCACTTTTTATCTCTAAATTCGATGAAGGCTGTTAATTCTATTTATTTTCAAAGAAACACGTACAGCACACGAAGTAGCCTAAATTTTTCTGAGTTCGGCTGATCTGCGTATTCGCACTTTTTCTTCTTTCTGGGGGGAGGGGTAGTAGGATCGGGGGGAGGGGGGGTGAAACGAGCATCTTATTCTTTCCTAATTTTATTATGCTCTTCAATTGCTCCTATATCGCCATTGCACGAAACCAAGGCTAAATTGGACACCCTGTGTTATCACAACGACGTAGATTACTGCCACAACTGACCCCTATCGATGAACGACAATGACAGGCATTATTCTCAACCTCGCTCCGTTGAATGTCAAAAGGCTCGAGACAGATCGGGCCCACAAAGTCTTGTGGAAACCGCCATCAAAATATTTCCCAGAACGGGATGACTTGGTCAAAATGAGAAGAGAGCGTTAATGACGCCGCTATAGATCTAAGCGACATCCACTTATACTTACCCGCAAATTAAACGCGCTGTGAAAATTCAGCCCGACAGCCCGCGTTATTTCAATGCTGCTTGCAAAATGTCGAGCTGTCAAAAGTCGCAAACCGTTCGCGGGAATAATTGCTGTTGTTGAGTGTAACATCTGGGCCGCTTAGCGCAGTAATTATGCGGCGATTGCGCAACGAAAATTATCAAATGTTTTGCCTTGCGTATGTGGTGTCGGTGTACTGCAGGCCTCCTTGCAAATACAGCGCGTTAGCCACAAATTATTGTAACGAAGTTGTACCGTTATTGTATGACGTATAGTGATGTCATGTAGTATTTTGATCTACATGAAGTTAGCGGAATAGAAGTAGTTAGTATTATGTGTAAGCTTCATGCAGGCCTACTTGCAAATACAGCGCGTTAGTAACGAGTGTATGACTAGTAATGATAATGCATTGCTAGTGATAAATGCGCAGCTAACAGCATTGATGTCGTTAAAACCGGGCAACACTATTGCAAAGGAGTCACGATATGACTGGAAGCTATTCCGCCCGTCTTCAGGATAGCAATATTGATCGCTGCAATAATGGTAGGCCTACGCGCAAAAACAGTTGGACAACGCTGCTGGAGGTCACCAATTATAACTTGTAAGGCGTTCAGTCACTTCAGAAATTAATGTTCTTGCAACTAAAGGCAATAGGAAAACTGCGCGCATTAGCTCACGCTGTTTCTATCAAGTTGATCGCGTACGTTTTTCAAATTCAGCAAGCATATAATTCGTTTCGATGAACAAAGCGGATTGCAGAATACAAATGGCGTGAATCATATGATATATTTAGCTATGTAGGCTACAACTATCGACGTAAAACATAATAATCTGGTTTCATTTTACATCCAATATCAACAGCGCCATTACGCCTAGATGTAAAACGCACGTGATAACTAAAAACGACTAAACCAAGATCCACAAGGGACGCTATAGAATTTTATATGCACCGACATAGAAAAGAATCAATGACAGTGGCCAAGAATTAGAAACATAAAAACTGATGGCACATTATAACTTTTAGGTTTCTGGGATGCAATATCAAATCATAGGCTGCTAATTGGGTCTGATGTCACACACTTAATTATTTATTAATTATTTAATTTGATTAAAACACAATACATTAATGATTAATAAACATTTTAGGTACAAACACCAAAGACAACATAATTTTATTACTCCCAATATTGTGTGAAGTACAACGTTCAATTGAATAATATTGTAAGAATGTAGTATTGTTATGAAGTTTGATTGCTTCTGTAACTTGTCTGTAATTGCTGAAGCAGCCTGTGATCGCTTCACGTATGTTTTTGACGAGATCTTGTCTATTTCTTCACCGAACAGAGAGTCCTTGTAACGATTTGCAGAACAACCTGGACGCTTGAAGCTTTAAATTACGACGAACTCCTGCAAAACAAATAGTGGCAACTTGCCAAGTAACACTCTACTGAATAGGCGTACTCTAAGTCGAAGAAGTTTTAGGGTGACAGCGCAAGATCGTGTGCAATGACTGTAACCGAAGAAGCGTTAACGAATCAACCACTCACTCCCTCTTCAAACAGAACGGTTGCTGTAAAGGCAAACCTTGAAAAAAGATGTGTAAATATTGGGCATTGAGGTTTTTGGCTCGTGCGCTGGCGACTTTGGGGATTAAAGAGTAGTGTGGTAATAGGCCTACTGTGCTACAATTGAACTAGTATTGTGCTACTATTGTGCTACTATTGTGCTACTATTGTGCTGGTATAATTGTGCGCTGCAGTGCGTGTGTCGCTTACGATGAGCACTAATCAACAGGGCTAAGTTTATTAGTAGTACTCAAAAAACGAGATTTTTCAAGACTCTATACTCGGATTTAGAAATGGATAGTAGGAGTAGAATTACTCGTATCAATGGACAACGTTGGAGTAGGCCTACCCTAGGGCTACTCCTTTTTTGAAAGGCATAGGAGTGCACTACTCCTGTTTTATAAGCAGCAGGCGTAGCGCTACTCCTATTTTGCAAGGGTTAAACTGAACTCTGCTATTAATCACTCTTCTAAATCTGCTCTGTTTCAAACAAATCTTGGTCTATCCTTTGCATCCGCATGTATAATATTATCAAGGCGTGAATTTCGCTGGTGAAGGCTACGTGCTTCTGAATGCAAACAGCTTAATCCGTTTCAACATTTAACTTTTTTAACATTTAGCAACACAATCACTGCGCCTGGGATCACTGCATACTCTCCAATATTATTTCATGTAAGTTTTCACATAAATCGCAGCGCTAACTAGCCGTGCATCTTTTACAAAGTCGCGCCGTGTTGAAGAGCAATAAAGTTTTATTACCAAACTTGCTTACAAAGTCTACGATGTTACGCCGGACGTACATCCAGCTTTGACCGGTTTTAAATGTGGTATAGTTTACCACGTACAACTTCTGGCCTTAACTATTGGCTGGCAACAGGACTTTTCAATTTGGAGTTAGCCCAGTATCATTATTTCTTCAAGTTATTATTTTGCGAAATGGAAGGCTCAGCGAGCTAAATAATTCTTATGCTCAAACTTCTGTGCGTATACGCTTACCGCGATAGGCCTATACAACAGTCTACTACAATAACTTATCACTAGCGAGTCAGTCAACTGAACGCATCGCTGATTAGCTTTATTCATCATCAAACTCAACTTTAAAAATAGAATAGGCTGCCATACTGGGCCTATACGTGTACACTTATACGCGTGCACTTTGCGTAGGATGGGCTTCTTCACTAAAATTGACTCCTCGAGTAATTCGCTATTGGGCCATATTCATGCTGTTGCATATGATAGAAATGATGTAATATGTAATATTGCATATGGCTGAAACGTATAGTTGCAGTACACAAAAATTCATCCAGTCCTATCAAACAGTTGTTAAGACTCATTTTCAGGCGGAGACAGATAGTCTTGATTAAAAATACTATATGATTCGTAACGTCAAGTTCTATATAAAATTAACATTAATGATGATACAATCATTCACTTATTTAAGGTTTTTATTTTTCTTTCTGGTATGTTTATTTATTCTGTGCATGCATATGCATGTGTTTTTCTCTGCTCTTTTGAGTGAATAAGAGATATTCATAGAAGCCCACCACGAACTGTCGTCTTTGGGGGGGCGTATTTCCGCTGAGCATACTCCATTATGCTAGATCATGGCTTTACTTTGCCCTAGCCTACGAGCACACAAGTTGCCGTAGCCGTACCTACAAAATGTATACACACACGCGCGCTACTGTAGCCCGTGTTGACCCCAGCAAGCTGGGGAATGAAGTATAGACTTGCAGCCCAGTGCTCCCCGAGCAAGTCGTAAGATGCGACTAAAGAAGGGGGAGCGGATCTGTGGCGGCCCTCTTGCGCTGAACAGGACTGCAATATTCTGTGTTACAACACAGTGTCCTTAAATTATTTCTGTTAATGTACATGAAGGCTAGCCGTGTTGCCAATGAGTGTAAAGAAGCCAGCGCGTATTATAATCCTGACAAATCTGTCCAAATTTTGTATAGACAAGTGGACACTTTTGCCCTATAATGAATGGATTGATTAATTTAGCCTTATGCTCGAGTTTTTATCATAGCTCTAAGATGTTTTTATCGAATTGTGTGTGTTTTTACCGCAGCAATGTAGCTGAATTTTTTTTCTGTTACTTACACTGTATTTTATGTTAATGCATGCATAACTTGATCTGTGTGACTGTATGCCACCAACAATTTCTATTGAAGGAGCTTTATAAGAGCTTTAATAGCCTTAAGTGATCCTGTTAGTAAGCTTTTATGTGTTTTTATCCACGCTGTGTTTCACTGTGCATGCTTTCTAATAAGCTGCAAATAAATAAAATAGACAATGCGTAGCATGTATAGTAATTAGAGTACAGATCCTCTATATATTCTGGCGAGTAGGCGTAGGTTACACTCGGTAACGCTGGCATACAGAGAATCGATTTGCAGCTCATAGCCCCTGATAGCTCCCGGTGAGTCGTTGACGCGACTAAAGAAGGGGCAGCGATGAGTTGGTTGGCGCCGAGGCATTGTACTTGTTGCAATTACACTTGTTCGCCTCCGCAAAGTAGTCCGCGACACCTCAATATTATTCCAATATTGTTTTCAAGCGATGATTATGAATCCCGTGCGGTCCTGGCTTTGGACGCCACGAAATACTCTCCTACAAGCCTAATGCTCCCCTTGTAATTTGTATTTTTCACGTTTGCAAGTCGTCTCGATCTCACGGTTGCTTTGGCCGGGGCTTTATTATAGCGTCACTTTAGGCTAGGCTACGTTTTTCATCGCAACAGTGTCTGGTTTTTTTGCCATTAATAATGCTGACAGTGAATAACACTGCGACGCTTAGATTGACTCGCGACTTAAGCGCGTAGCCGCTGTACAATGAGTTCGACGGAAGAGACCAATAACTACTCGTCGACGGGCGAAGACTTGTAAAAATCACGGGATCAGTTTTGCACGACCGCTGTCATATCGGTTCGGAGACGGGCGCAAAAAACTATCCGCTTTCTTCGTATTTTATCAATGGCAAGCCTAAGCTGTTATTAATCGCTGCACGGATCATAAACGAAGAGTGGCCGAGTTGTTCTGGCTTGTTAAATTTTCGAGCGCAGACTCGTTGCGCTACTGTTTGATATTCGGACGCTCAGTTGTGTTTTCGACCCCTCCCCACCCCCCCCCCTCCCGTTGCACGAATACATGACGCCGCTCAAGGAATGCACTGTGGTTTCCGTGGATGTGTCCATTGGAATATAGTTGCTTCGCTTTTTCCCAAAATCTAGCCTACTCGATGGCGGTTCCATGGATTGCTTGGCGGGCTGAGTCCTACCCTGTAAGGCTAAGCCACCCCAACCCATGGCTGAAGACTTGAAAAGCACTATTAAGAATGGCTTCAAAAATGTCCCTCAGCACCCCCGCTTGGTGAATACGACATGGGCTTGGGGGGGGGGGGGGGGGGGGGGGGGGGGGGG
>JAQIWG010001846.1:0-22585 GCA_034695025.1 Chamaedrilus cognettii | reverse complement strand
CTGTTGCCGCGAGCGACAAAAGCAGCGTTAAGTTTTTATACACGACCGTGACGCGGCTTATCGTGACCGTCGTGAATACTGTTGGGGGCGGGGGGGGGGGGACGTTTAAACACATATTATCGAATAAATTCTGTGGTGCGCCGCAACTTTTCAGGCCTCAAAACAAACAAAATAAATGCCGTGTTTATGACATTGCGTGCCCGCATTATGATCTGCAACTGTTTGAGTTTCATGTTAAGCTTCTAATAGCCTAATTGACGACTCAAACGTAGAATGGTAAGGTAGGAAAATTTCGTCAAGTTTTCAACACGGAGCACCCACATTATAATCTACGGCCGTTTGCGTTTCGTGCTGAGTTTCTAATTGACAGTGCCTGTGAACTACGCAGTTGCAGCTTTGTAGCCATTAACAACCTAGGCTGTCTGGTCTATAATAACCCTCGCCGTCACCCCCACACACGCGGGGACCCAATACGTCTTTTAGTCTTCCCACCTCTTCCCCGGATTGACGCTCACGCGTTATAACGACGTCAGTGCGTATGAGCCTTATATACTGTACGGTGATGAGTGACGGAGAAGAATGTTAGGCTTTCATCGCTTGAATATAGTGACACAGGCACCAACCACTAGACCTACTTGGCCTAGAGACCGTGCAAGCTTCATCGTTGTTAGTCGCTGTCGCACACACCGGCACTAAATCTCTCTAGGAACGCGTGGGCTGTAGGTTAGCTAAAGACTAAGCTTTCCCGTTTACATAATAGACCTGCCTCGTAAAGATTATGCTTTGTGTCGCTGTATAGCCCTCTCTGATCTGTCTAAGCTCCGTTGACGAGGTGGACCCTCATGTAGCTCAGCGTTTTGCTGACACCGCTACTGCGTAAACAGTTACCGCTGGAATTAGATCTGGGCATAGGCTATAGAAGTTCTTGCAGTCCTTTAGTTGTCAGCGGTTGAACCCTTTAACGGCCCTAATGGTTGACACGAATAACGTTTGCGCCGAAGTTAGCGACAAAGAAGTTAGATAATCGTATGTTAGAAGTTAGCAATCAGCGACAAAACTTTTAAAAACCAAACAAATGAAGCGAATTTCACAATGATGGTAAGAGCTACCCGACCATATGGCAGTGACCGTCAACACGTATCAAATAGAGCTACAGGCTACAGGTGTGTCTACCTGTACATCGTATAGGCCTACTGACACAAAAGCTGGCTAATAAAGGCGAACGAATAGTTTCTACTATTAGCAGCCCGAGGTCGGACTAAAAGTTTAGAATTGGTGGCGGATATGAAAGGCCCTTCAATAATATAATGGAACGTCTCACCATCATCATGAGCTGTTCTGAAACTTTCGCTATAGGCTACTCAGGACATCTAATATCAGATTAGGCCTACTTATACTTCCAAGGCGCCCATTCTTAAACGTTAACGAATTCACGCCCGCTTAGGATATTCTTAGGTCGGAATTTTTCATCAAGTGTTAAGTTTTAATCAAAATTTATATTAATGTCAGTGAACTCAATAACATGGCCTTAAGTAAATAATCATTGATGAACTTTAAGTGCAATGATTGCATCAGATGACGTCATGATCTCGGATTAAATTATAATAGGCTACTTGATGGAAAAACCTGGCCTTAGTCTGGCATTGATTCCGGATCAGTCTCGGACCGACCCTCGTGACTGCTGAGATCTTGCGATGCTGAAAGTGCCGGACTCGCTGCCCCTGGTGGCCGGGCCGAGAGGACGCCCGCATCATGCAGCGGGGGCTAGGGACCGCTACCCCCCCGTGCCTCGTCGACACTCCTGGATGTGGTAAGAAACTGATGAATTAAGTGAGCGCGTCTTCTGTGATTTAGAAGCATTTCACTACATATTACGTGACAAGGATAATTTTTACGATGTTGCATAGGCCTGGCCCATATGCAGCCAGCCCCGTAGCGTGACCATTCTCAGCGGAGGGCAAGAAGTTTTGCAGGGGAGGGCAGACATTTGGATCTTTGCAAACTGACACTAGTCTTTACCCTTTAACCAAACTCACGAGCGGGGGAAGAGACAGAGTGCTGACAGAAATTTTGAGCTGAGCGGCAGGGGGGCGAAAATTTCTTCTGTACAAAGAGCAGGGGGGGCAAACAGCATAGATTTTTGTTTAATTTTCTCAGAGTAGGGGGCAGAGACATGCCCCCCTGTAGGGGGGCACTGCCCCCCTGCTCTCCCCTTCATGTTAGGGGCATGTAGCGCTGATGATCGCCTATTTCAATCTGTGCTTGACGACGGCTCACTCACTCTACACCTCTTGCTCCCGCCTAAGGCTCCGCGTGTGTACAATCTTAGGCCACGCCCACATGAGCACACACTACCACGCATATCAACTCAGCTGGGAGACTCTAATTTTCTGAAACGAATGCTTTATAAAAAGAAGTAGATGTTTAGCCTAAATTTGTCGAAACAATACAATAATAATTCATGTCATGAGGACGCTAGTATTTAATATTTAAGGGTTTATAATATAGCCAGGATAATATAGATTTGGGCCTGCTTAGGGAACCGGACTGAACAGCTGATAATATTGTATATTGACTCTTTGTGATGTAACATAACATTGTACTTGTGCATTTGTAACTGGCTGCGGCATGTCTGCCGTGTTACCAATAAACGAATATATATGCGTGTATAAGCCTATAGCTCTTGTATTAACCGAAACAGAGTAAGTTGGTCACGTGATGCGGCCCATATTTGTTCTACGCTGTCATTAGCTGTTTAACTAAGTGTCTGATCGGTTCATGACGCCCGGCTAAAACATGCATCACTGGCCCCTTGGTGCTTTTTTTGCAATAGGAATAGAGTGGGGCCCAATGACAGGCTGCGCGGACGTGATTGAGGACCCGGCTGGTTTGTAACTTGCAGGCAATTGCAGAAGTGGAGTAAGTTTGTCACGTGACCAGCCGCAGGTAGAAGGCTGGCGATGTGATTGGTTCCTGACTGCCTCGACGCTATTGGTGCATTTCGATCCCATTTTGACGCAGGATTCACAACCTGCGTTGCACGACAGAAGAGGCTTATATCGAGCTAGCATTAGAAAACAAACCAGGCGAAGGTGAATTATTGAGATGTAGATCTTCCGACATTGAGCACACTCGAATTTTATACGACGTAGCCTACAGTGGTTCGTGCTGCCGGTTCACGTCGTTCACGATGGGCAATGTTTGTGAGACATCACATTTGTAAGAATTTCATGCCGTTAGAAATTCATCTATAGGCCCAAATAAGTCCAAAAATAAGGAAATAATAAGGACGAGTGGACGATCTATGTAGTCTAATGCTTGAAAGCAAACCATGTATGTATCATCTAAGTCAACAACAGCCTATTGCTGAATGACGATATTCTGGTGTCCTACAGTCATGTCTCTTTCAATCTATCTTTTTGTGAATAGCCTTGCAATGCGGTGTAGACTAGGCTTGCGTGTATAATTCTGTAGCCTTCGCATTGACCGAAACGGCGTAAGTTGGTCACGTGATGCGGCCCAAGTTAGTTCTGAGCTGTCATTGGCTGTTTAACTACGTGTTTGATTGGTTCATGGCTGTGACGCTCGGCTAGGACATGCAGCAGTGGGTGTCAATCCATTTCTTGCAATGCTGTAGCGCAAGAGCAGGTCGCGCGGACGTTGTTGAGGATCCGGCTGGTTTGTAGGCCGACATGTAGTCTAGGCTACATCATACATGTACATGTAGCCTGAGGATTTAGCGTGGCATGGACGCGATTAAGGACCCGGCTGGTTTGTAACTTGCAGGTTATTGCAGAAATGGAGTAAGTTTGTCACGTGACCAGTCGCAGGTAGAAGGCTGGCGATATGATTGGCTGACTGCGTCGATGCCATTGGTGCAGTTCGATCCGATTTTGACACAGGATCCACAACCTGCGTTACACTACAGAAGAGGCTTACATTGAGCTAGCGTTATAATGCAAACCTGGTCGAAGGTCAATTTTTGATTTGCATCTCTCAGTGTACACCGCGGGTACATCCTCCAACATTGCGCACCTCTAAATTTCATAGAGCGTCAACCCCGTGGCGTCACCAGTTTCAGCGAGGGGGATGGGGGGAGAAGTTGCATTTTCTCAGGAAGGTGCGCTGTGACTGTCGCGCACTATACGATTGTCATAGTCCGGTGCGCGCGAAGAGGATGTCGATGTACATGTATCGGTGTATCGGACGGAAACCCACGGCATTCGATAGATGACAATGCTATGTCAATGTCGGGCTTTGCAACGCAAGGAAATATTTGAGAACGAGGCTGTCGACGAGGCTGCATTGTAGGCTACAATTGTGCAGTCAGTATAGCCTAGTCGTGTACCGGATTCACCATTGGCCATCCGATCTATTTAGCCTAGTCTTTGTAGCCTATACCTACTAGGCTACCTTGAGTTACTGGTCAGTAGGCCTATACGCGTCGATGAAATAAAGTCAACCTGATGTGCAAATGTATTTGGAAATGTAAAATTATAAATCTGAAATTGTCGAGTTATGAAAGTGAGGTAAGCTTATTGAGATGAACAAGGACCGTTGAGAAAATCGAAAAATTTGTCGGCGTACCCGCCCCACCCGCTCTCCCGGTCATGAAATCAGCACGGAAAGGAAAAAGTCTCCGTCAGCACTCTCAAATTCTCACCCCCCCCGACCCCCCCCCCCGCCCCCGGTCACGAGTTGTGCACGGAAAGGAATAAAGCTCTTTCGTGGAAGTAGAATAACTATTTGGAGTCATAAATGAGAAAAGTCTAAAAGGTCATTTTTTGTCCAAACTGAGAAGTCATAAAAATATTTGATTGCCGCCTAATCTGGACTCCAGCTATAGCCTACCGGGACTGGATTTAACATCAGGCTTACGACATTGGCGCTTATAGGATCAGAGGCCTATGCTTGAATGTAATTTTGCGTTTCACTGGCGAGACATGAGTTGCCGCTTCACCAGCTTCTCATGGTCTATTAGTTCCCGATGCGCTGAATTAATTATGCCATTCTATTTTTAGTCTAGAAATCGTGGATCATTGCATTAATTGTGACCGTTTTAAAATGAGACCAATAGCACTGGGGTGATTTTCCTGGTGATCCTGTTTACTCCTATTTTCTTTATGCTGAAGTTAAATGTGATGCAAGTATTGGGTGTGCTGATTCAACAGAAATAGTGTACAGTAATTTGCCGCGAAGTAGGCCTATATATCGTGCGTAGGACGATCTAGCCCTTATTCACGAGAATGTCCGTCTTCCTTATCCACCCAGTGGCGGAACTAGGATTTCGTCGAGGGGGGGGGGGCGGGCTAATGGGATTCACTGGAAAATCGGGAGAACGAGCTAAGGTGTGGTGAGCAGTGATGGGGACGACCTGCGAGGGAGAGGGGGGAGGGGATGGAGGGGTGGGAGGACAGTCGACGAAGTTTTTAACCCAAAGTTCACGTAATAGAGTGTCGGCGTATCAGCGTATCAAATATTTGTAATAAAATTTTGATCCAATTCTTGGGAGGGTTAAATTACAGTGAAATTGCGGGAGGGAGGAAAGAACTAGTGAGGAAACTTTCAGCTTGAAGTGGCAGAGTGGATTTAGTCCCCTACTCCTTCAATAGCGCCACCTCTGGATCCACATAGGCCATGCTACTAAAATGTTATAAGATCTCTCCCATAAAGCTGTACATCGCTCAGAGCTATCACAAATCCAGTGTTCGTTCTGCGCTGCTAATCCCGCAGCTACCGCTGCGCACGCGTGCTGCTCAGCTCTGCCTATACCGCACATCGACGCCTGGAACCATGGCCGTCCATTAGCCTCCACTGCCTGGTGCAGATCCACAGCGCATCCCTGGGATAAACGCCGTCGGCCCCTGTATCTTACAATCACGCACACTTTGCGCAGATGCTGCTATAAGGATTGCGCCGTCTCGTGTATCTAGTCGATGCAACTACAGTAGATATTCGAAATCGTTGTGTAAGACTCTAGACACGGCTAGTATGGCTGTAATGTGGGTCGCACCGTCGACTAACTACAATGTGACCGTATCTATGGTTCCATTTGATGCTGATTTCTCGCAGTTTTGTTTTCTTGTTCTAGTAGCAATAGACAAGAGAACGAGGTAGCGAACGTCACGCATAATGTCATTCTGAAAAATATTAGAAATATGCGCTTGCATAGTATAGTAGCATGACAAGTGATACAGGCGGTCTATCGTTCAAGCTCTAAACTGATGTATATAGTCCTTGACGTCTTCCACTCAAATCAAACCTGCTCGCTCTGTGGACATGTCGCGAAATAACTTCTTCCAGTCTCAAGATCCGGCCTCCAGGCCCCTAACGCAGCCTACCCCAGCGGGGGCACCCCTCGCTCGCCACCCGCTGGTCCCCCAGCGATCGGATTCAGCTTCAGAAGTGTTCCTCACCAGCGCCCCAGTGGACCCCCGACTCCGCTGCGGCGACGCGACTCGGATTCGAACCCAGCACAGCGTCGAGCGCCCGGAAGGCGACGCGTCTCTGCTGAGCCGTCGCGAACGAAAATTCGCCGAGGCGACTCGTGAACTGAGCAGGTGTAGGTTAGCAGATGGGTTCCACGCCGTTCTGCGGCTGAAATCTAACACAGATCCAATGCTGGATCGATTCGAAGATCTCCCGAGCGCGGATAATTCATCAAATGCATTTTTGTACGATAATATTCTCGGTTTCTCGCCAGGCGGTACACGCATGATGGGTTTACAAAGGGAAGCGAACGCAAAACAGAGTCCGGCTGCGCCGGGGGGCTGGGGGGTGGCGGAGGTTCGGGAGAGAGGTCCGGGGGGATTGATGCAAATGCGGAGTTTTTCAGCGGTAGAGGGGTCTTGTTCCTCGAGTGGTGGGGGTTCACCGCAAAGTCGAGATTTTCTGAGGATAAAGGCTGGCTGGCCAGGCGCGTGCATGCAGCGCAGGGTGTTGGCTCCTAACTCTCCCTCCAGTCTCTTCAGGTATCGAATTGAACGCACTCGGGCATTTGTCCAGGATTTTTGAAATGAGGGTGATACAAGTGGATAATGTATGGCGTGGTTGCATTACAGTCTATACAGTAGGCACAAGATAATTGAGTCGGTGCCTTTGCTATGACATGTGTTGTGTTCAGTTTGTGTATACAGTACCACTCTTGTGGCTCTTTTATTAGCAAAAAGTTAGCGTAATAGTAAACAACAGCAGCTTTTCACGGCGTGTGCAAATTGTTATAGCCTAGTCCCTATTGTCGAAACTCTGTATAGTTTCGCCTCCGTAACTGGATTTGTTTTCACGGCGTGAGCCTCTATATCTACATAGTTAGGCCTATATCTCGATGCCATTTCTTTCTGGTTTTGTGTTTGGTGCTTTGTCGCACGTCTTTCTCGTTTTAATATGATATTCGCTCCTTAGATTCATCATTTTCTTATATTTATTTATTTATTTCCGATATATCCTTGCTGTTTTCTGCAAACTGTACTGATAGTATCGTAGCCGGTGTCACCGGCCTGAGCAATAATAAATAATTATAATCAATTACAAAAAATAGTTCACAGAACAATAGGTAGAAAATCGATTAAACGCAACCAATGGGCAAAGTTATAGGACGAGTTCAAAATAAGAACAATCGGAATGTGAACAAGAATGTTGCGGTCACTGAACTATTAGAGCTATTATTAGAGCTATTTGCTGAATAGACTCTAAAACCTATGGGCCTACATATGCCTACGGGCTAACATCGCAATGTTAGGCCCAGCGGTGACTGTTGTGTTAATTATGCGACAGTTCCCACACTAAACCCTTTGTGCCGTCCTCATTAGTCCCGTTATCTGCCCAGAGCTGATGGTTTCGTTCACGCCATGTCCCCACGCCGGGCGCCCATTTGGTCGGGTAATCATCAATAGTGATGATGACTTTCTTGCTGCGCGCCATCGGGATGAAGTAATGAAGGTCAGCCTTTACCATCTCGTACGAGTGACGTCCGTCAACAAACGTTATGTCTCACGGTCGGATTCTCCGCGGAGAACTTGGGAATGCCCTTTAGCCAATCTCAAATCGTTAGATAGAAGCGATTCGGGAACTTAGACTCCAAGTACTTGGCCATGGGGGGCGTCCTTGGGTGGTGGTCAATGTCAAAGGAATAGACGACAGTTTTTTCGTTGGCGGTGAGCCAGTTAAAGCTGCTGTGTCCCGCGCTAAACCCGGTCTCGCAGACGCAGCGCACGTTGGAGGAGCTTGCGATGTAATGCAGAGCTCTGGACCGAACCTCGTAGTGATGAGTGTGACGGTGGGTTACTCGATGCTTGCCTACTACTTCAGAGAGGAACTCATCAATGTGGCGCCTGTACACGGCAGATATGCGAAACTTTGCAGCAGCAGCGCCGGCTGTGAACAGGTCCTCGAAGCGGAGCTCGGCGCTGGACGCGTGATACTTGGGCGGAACGAGATCGAGAGGGTGGTTATCTCCTTCTTTAGATCTGAAGAACAAGTACATGTAGTACGTGCTGATGATCGTCAAAATCGAGCATTGGCCTAATCCCAGCAGCTAGAACGTGTGAATGGCGCGTCCATCGTCGTATATCCACTTCAATGTAATGCTTATTTCTTTTCTTTGATTGTTTTTCAAAAAAATTGATATTTGAATGTTGTTCTATGTAACGCAAATAGTCGCAACTCGCAGTAAGCTGTTGACATGCAAAGTTGCTCGTCAAAAGTTGCATGTACGCTATGCACTATACAGCAGGCTTCCACTTAGGCTATTAGTAAGTGATTTGTTAGGGAATCCTTCTCCGAAAGTATTCTTTGGACAGATAACACTGTTAGTATAATAGTCAGCGTAATTTCTCGACTAAAACTAAGCAGTATTCTGATGGATAACGATGCTGACGCGCTAACAGCTTGCACGCTTTACACCCAGACGAATGTGCTGTAGGTTTAGAGCTACAGGTACAAATTGTGTAATATCTATCACCAGGGTGATGCCGTGCCAGCGTCACGGACAGTTTTGTTATTATTATGGCACCATTGTTTTTTGAAGAATGCTTGGCGTGAGCCCGTGTTCCCAGTTACATCATTACGTTCTGCTGCCTTGTACATAGTATTATGAAGTCATCGGGCAAATAAATGATGCATTACTGATCCGATGTCCTGTCCGGTCTGCGCCGGTCTGTACTTAATAATTGTGCTCCACATCCACCATTACATTGCATTGAACTGCGGCATGAAACTCATTCAAATTCATCGGATATTTGATTTACAATGTAATCTTAATAAATAAAATATTTGAGGAATTTAAATGGCTTTTATGCAAAGGGCTAATTAATGCAACAAAATAGTGGATGCGATGGATTATTGTGTTTGTATCAAAGCGTTGCTAAATCAGTTGTTAACGAATGCGCTGCAGTTTTAGACCTGATCGAATAAGCAAGCGAGGTTGTGAAACAAGGCTCGTATAACGCAGCCTAGTCTCACAATAATAACTAGCCTATAATTGGCCAATCCGTTGCCATCGGTCACAACAATGAAATTATTGCAGGCTCGCAATGCATCCGGTATGAGAGCCGCTCTGCTTTAGTAGGCCTATAGAGCCATTTGTTCGGCAATGGGATGAGGCGCCCTCGAATACCATTGTGTTTGCCAATAGGCATTTGCGCTGTGATTTCTGATTGCAAATATGACATTGTGTGGGCGTATACTCTTTGTATTGCGAGGAGAACATGAATGGGCCTAACACCCCGTGTAGAACACATTGATGAAAAGTACCCCATTTTAAACACAAGAATTAAGTTAGCAATTGGTTCAACTTTGTATCTTTAAAAATACCCTGTTTAATTGATCGTGTAGGCCTGCGCATGGACACAAAAATAATGAATTTTTATTAATTGACATAAATATTTTTTTTTTTTACGATAGCTAGCCTACGCCCTTTTTTCGTCTATTCTGTTAACGTCCATGTATCACATTATCACATGATAGAGATATGGTTACCGTGTTTCTGAAAATATAGAACCTTTGGGGAGCATCCCCAGCAATTGTTGATCCGTCATCGCGTCGATAATGCAGGCTGATGGGCCCTACACACTACTTTTGGACACGGGTACACAGTTTGGAAGGCTGATACACAAGCTGTCAGCTGTCACCCCATTGTCTAACCTTGATAGGCATCGTTGTATAGGCTACGCACAGACTTTTGAGATTTAGAATTCGTCCCGGCATAAGCTCTTCCGAAATAATAAACTGTGCTGCGCCAAACTAGCTCTAAATGATTATTGTGGGGCTATAATGCTACTGGGTATTTGTCGGCGTATTTACCATTTGGCCTAGACTGCGTATTACTGTCTGAAGTGAACCTATTGCAGCAGGCAACAATATCCTATAGACTCCTTAGATCGCTCAGTTCTGACCTGAGAGTAATCAGAAATGCCACAATCACGTCAAGGTTACAGCTACCTGGATAGCAAGACATACAACGGCAGCTAATCCTCGGTGGTCATTCAATGTCAGAAGTCTACCGTTAGCTGAGTTCGTTAATCCTCCCAATCCGTGGATATACTAGAGGCTCTGGTTCTATCTCACGAACACTGTAGATCTTGTCGAATGTCGTTGGGGCTGACGTTCGTTCAGCTGAGGCGCTCAGCCTCCGATCGCGTCTTCACGAACCGCGCGAGGTGCATGCGTCCAAGGTCGGAGACTCTCTGCTGTGTATTGGACTTTGCGATTTCTTGACAGGCCTACTGACGCTGACGTATTAGCATGATCACCGATGAGCGAAGAATACGGAGCAAGATAGTATCGAGGCCTATGCATACATCGTCATGCAAAGTTGTAGGCCTACCACATTTGGATCACAGCACAACAAGCACAGCTGCTGCAGCCGTTCTGCTAAGGGAGTTTACGCTGTCAAAGTATTGTCATTATATTTCACAAATGAAATTACAAGACGGGTGCACTCTAGAGTGACTACTTTTTTGCCTGAATGACCTGTGTGCTCTATAAATGCCATGGATTGGCTAAACTAAAAGCAATTCAAATTATTATTAATTTTTAGTTAATAATAATATTATTATATAAATATTACCTAATATTCATTTTCTCTTGTGATGAAGACAGTGATATTTCCATTTTGAACGTAATTCCTAATTCAATTCATAATTCCATTCTTACCAAATAATTTTACGTCGATTCCTAATTTCATTCTCAAATAGTTTCCATTCCTAATTTTCATTCTAGCAAAAAAATTATTTCTGTTTTTGTTCCTAATTCTACTATCATTGATGAAAATATCACTGGATAAAGAGCGCTAGTGTACACTTTGCAATAGACTTAATCAGAGGATACTGACAGAATATTTGCCTCATCATAGTCGGGCATTTATCTGATTGTTGAGACGTGAAAGTAGCTTATATTAGGCTATATTGACCTTTCTGCTCCAGTTTTGACATTGGTCTGCATGGGACGCCAGCGGCCCGGAGGGGCGGAGGGGCCCTCCTGGAGGAGGTCCGGTCGGACACGGGACTCCACCTGCCCAGCCTGCACCACCGCCGGGAGTCCTTCCTCTACCGGTCCTCTGACGGGAGCGAGTCGGACGCGTCACCCAAGATCTTCTGTCACGCGCCCAACGAGCCGTCCGTATTCTCTCACGCAATAGGCTGCTATTTTTAGTTTTTGAGATTAAAGCCACGTAATATTTTTCTTAAGGCAGTTTTAAATAAAAAATCTCTTTTGGACTGCTTTTATTTATGCTACTCGACGTCACAAATTTGTAGACCTTTAGGCCATGCTAGGCGCTAAAGATCACTTACAGATCTATCACTAGTATCTATTTTAGTTGCTGTGAAAACCTTGTATGGTAGAGATAGATGTCTTTAAAGTATTTCACAGCGGCCGATGTTCCTACACAAATGGAAAAAGCTCCAACACAAATGGAAGCAGGGTGCTGCGCTTTGAATAATAGCACGCGCCTCCTGCTTAAGTAGCCTATAGCTCTTGACGCTGCGATTGTTTGTGGGATGAAGAATAAGAATGATTTATGTTTATTAATGCTTAGCTCCCCGAGAGCATACGCTATTGCAGCTATTTTTGTAGGCCTACCAGTCTGTTGTCTATGGACTAAACGTGCTGATGAACGGACTCTAATTGTGTATATGTGTAGTATAATCTTAGTCCATGCGACTGCTGTGCCGTTTTTTCACACATGTCATACAATACATGTTGCATTAACACGGTGCTAACTGCATGTAATTTTGCTAACGTCTCAACGTTCTCAAACACGTAGGTCCTATCGCATTCGTTGGTGTTAGTTTTAGTGTTAGTTAGTTAATTTTTCTAATTAACAGTATAAGGCAGCAGTTAGGGTGGGGCTTACGCCCCTGCAGAGATTTTGTCTTTTTCCTTTTGCGTAGAAACGTTGCATGACTTGTACTATGTTAATAATGCTGCTATTAATGATTAGATTAACTGCTGCTTAAAACAATGCGCTGAACTCGGTGCATGTTGCGTTGCTTGCGCGGAGGGACAACCGTGTTGGTTTGCTTTATATTGCATGCGCGGAGGGATACATCGTAAGCGTGTGTATGTGACAGGTACGCGGAGGAATACATCGTGACGCCCTTTGCCCAGATCCTGCACACGCTGCGGCGGGTTTGCTCCAACTACATGACTCTCACCAAGCTTCCTCCCTCCGCGTGGGTCCTCAGTCAATTTAGCAGTTCATGCATTATCTCCAGATGTTATTTATTATAGTGCATCGTGTGCTAATCCTTATGACTTTATTGCTCCTAACATGAGGCGTACAGTGCTGCATAGTGCTGCATAGACGGGGCCTTGCCTGGTCTGTTTGTTTGTGTGAGCATAGGTTTGGGGATTGAAACTCTCCTCCCCCCTCTAATTAGAAAAGTATTAATTTGGATGTGGTAAGATTAGTGAGAAGAGTCCCCTTGACTTGATCCACATGACAACTCTCTAAATAATGAACGAAAGCATTGATTTTCACTTAGTAACACACATACACACACGCGCGTGCGTTTTGTGGCCGCATTCCCCACTTACACAGGGGTAGGCCATTTGCAGCCATGCACACCTACCCTCCGCTTTATCCTATCCGTCGCATCTTCACGTCGTAATTTTCTAGCTTTGATATCCTTCTCTGTTAGGCTTTGACTTGTCGTTTCCGGTCTCCCCACACGTCTTTTTCCGTCTACCTCATATACCATACATTTCTGCACCCAATCATCCGGTTTCTTTCTCAAAACATGCTCCAGCCATCTAAGTGGGTTTCTTCTGAACACCTCCAACTCTCTCTCTTCCAACCCCATTCTAGTTCTCAAATCGGCACTATACTTTCTCTCTTTCAATGACACCCCGCTCATCCATCTCACCATTCTCATCTCTGTCCTCTCAAATTGGGCCTCTTGTTTGGCCTTCATTCCCAATGTCTCACCATATGCTATATATCATAGCGCTTCTTACACACGCTTCATATACCCTTCCTTTCAGCCTCAGCGATATATACTTTCCAGTTAGAATTGGTGAGAGCTCTCAAAACTTCCCCCACCCGCATCTTCTCCTCATCGCTGAGGCAGATTCTACACCTCCATTGGCGTTAAGCATATCACCCAGATTGCACAATTTTCCTACTCTTTCAAATGTGCTCTCCCTCACGTTTACTTCTTTGACACCCGTCTGGACGACTTGACCTGACAAACATGTTCTGCACATAAACTTCATTTTCGCATTTTCACATAGAACTTTGTCAAAAAGTTCTGTCCCTAACCCCCGGTTCGTAAGGTTAGCTGCAGAGAGTGAAAATTCAAGCATCCCGCTCGCAGGGTGGTTTATCCGACTGGCGTGAGAGCATGTATGATTGCACACCAGTAGGCTTAACACACATTGTGAAGTCGGTTGCTCCTCTTCAATTATAAAGAACTTTCAAGCATGCAACGATAGGCTAATTTTTTTTTCATGCAGTGCTAGCGCATTGAAGATCATTGAAACTATGCTGAGTGCTCTCGCATTTGATCATCTGCAGTATACAATTTTGTGTGACCATATTGATAAATTAAACTTTTTTTCCTTTGCGAGTTCAAACGTAGCCGCGGAAGGGATCTTCAATACGGTGGTTTTGATCGCTGCAATAGTCTGCTTAAAATCAACCACATTAAAACGAACCACACTGATACAATTATAGCGTATGTTCATTTATCTACGTTTTTTATTGTATTTGATGTTATGCACATGTACGTGTGTTCTATCTGCTCTTTTGAGTGAATCAAAAGATATTCATTAAGATTTATTTGAGGGTGAGCTCAAACAAATCTATTTGGAAGAGCGCTGTGCTGCTTCCATAATTCCACTAATGTGGAGGTAGTCTAATACAAATGACCACGATTATTGCCAGGACTACAATCAGCTTCGTTAGAAGAGCAGGCGTTGGTTGCTGGACATAGATGCACGCCCATTGCCCGCCTAGTTCCATACCATTTCAATGAATCTCTGCGATTGGTATCATCCAGGAAGTGGAGCGCTGTTAACTAGCGCTCTGTTCGCTGTAGAAGCGACGTGATTAAACGAACTACAGGCTGCGCTTTGAAACACTGCTTCTGTTAGAACAGTGCGATCTCCCCACGCAATGCTGACTGATATCTAAATACATGTGGCATTGGTTTCCCACATGGATCTAACGTAATGCGATTCACTTGTTTTCCGGAGAAGCGCTCCAAAATATGACTGATAGGAGAACACATTGAAGAACACAAGGAGATTAATTACATTGGAGAACACAATTTGTTGTTTCCGTTGCAGATAAAATTCACACAACATTGGACTTACTCCTACAAATCGGCTGCTGTGCTGAATGAATTGAAAAATTAGCATTCCTTTATTCCCTCTCAATATAAATTATAAAATATTCATATTATAGATGCAGCTGTTACTCAAATCTCATTCTGCTAGTTTAGCGTAAAAGGACAAATTTCATTATGTAGAATTAATGATGCAAACCGTTAGCTAAATTGGACATACAATTTTTTTTTAAGTTTATCATTTTAATGGATAACAATTTTCTTTTTAAAAATAGCGTTTAGTTTCATTATTATTATTATTATTTTTAAGTTTAACCTATCATTTAATAACTGTAGTAACTTTTAATGTACATTTAGCACTAAATACTATCTATTAACATACTATTACATACGTTAGATGTCTAAGCGGGCAAAAATATTTGAAAGATTTAACCATAAGCCAAAATTTTAGCCGTCGCATCTAATAACGCGTTTGTTTTCCCTGAGAGAAGAGGTTATTTCAGCTAATATTGGGTAACGATGTGCATATTATAGAAAGCGTCAGTTTACATTATTTGAGCATAGATTGGTTCTGACAGCTGCTAACGGGAGAAAGGAACACTAGCCTATGCAGGTAATCCAAGCTGCATTTGGACCGTTTTAGTATGTCAGCATAGAAGAATGTTAGCACTGGACTACAGGCGAGCTTTAAATGGCATTGCTAATGTTACATATCGACTGCCGCATAATGTCAATTTTCATCCTGTCACTGTGAGTGATACTTAATACTTATCAACAGCAATTTATGTTATTAGTTTGTATATTTAATCTATTTTGATATATAATTTATTTTATAATACGGCATGCAGATCAAAGCGCGCCTCTGCGGAACGCGATGATGGGGACCCCAAGTCTTCCGCGCCCACCACCCCTACCCCCGCCCCCGCGCCCCCTCCCCCTCCCCAGGCCCCCCCGCTCACGGGTAGGTCGATGAAAATGTAAAAACTTATAAATTCAATTCGATCTTTTTTTGGAAGAAAACTGTTGAATAAAGGAAAATTGGTGGATCATTACGACGTTCTTAAGCGACGATGTCGTGAAAGCCAAGTTTTAGTATTTACAATCACTATGGAATTTGGATGAAATGTAGGCTATGTGGCGCCAGCTGTTATATTTTAAGTTTGAGAACTGATCTTCTTTTAGCGACGTTAAAAGCCCACAGCTTATGACCACGTTGTGTTTTTTATAACTGCTTAGTCTAGGTCTAGGTCTAGGTCTAGGTCTACTGCAATTGAATGTTGCACGATAGTAAAGAAAAAGGAAGGAGGAGAGTAAAATGGCTAGGCTAGTGGTTTTAAGCCCGTCTCGGTGTCCCAAGACGTCAACGTCAGTGTGGACTTCATTGGTTGGTTGTTGTTAGACGACCAGTACCGGAAGTTGGCAATGGAGACCCTGGAGGAGCTGGAGTGGAGCCTGGAGCAGCTGGAGACGGTGCAGTCTCACCGCTCCGTCGGAGACCTCGCCACCAACAAGGTTGGAGGATGTGGGTCCGATTTTTAAATCAAAATTTTTTTGTAGTCCGATACGGCGAGGGGGCTATGCCCCATTCCGCTCCGTGCCCCCCCCCCGTCGAGTCTAAAGTTTTGTTGGCGGCGATAAATTCAATTGTTCCCTGACTGCCAGCACTGTGTCGTTTTTGATCTGCATTCTCATTTTTTTAAAGAGAAAATGTATCAGTCGTATTTTTAGTGCCAATAAATAAATATAATACTTGCTGCAGTTGTTTGAACTTTTGAATCCCTGTGAGCTTCTTGAAGAAAGGAAATCGGTAAACAGAAGGCACTAAGGCGGCAGCTGTTCCATCAATCCAACCTACTGTCTTCTGTATACTCTACGGAGGTTCGATGGGAGCGTAGAGTAAGAGAAGAGTTTCGCTACACTCATGCACTATTTTATTTAACTGCGCTACGCTTCAACAGTGCGATCGTAAATTGGTTTGCGCGGACACTGCCTGGGGCCGTGGGATGCAGTTGTAAGAAATAGAACAGGACATTATGGGAGAACGTAAGTAGATAGTTGTGTTTATATGGTGCGCAGAGAATCGTTATGTGAAGCGTCTGCTAGATCTTTTACTGTGTCACAGAAACGCTTTTAAGCTCTTAATTAAACAGATCATATGAATAGCAATAATGCAGGCTGAGAGCATGTAGTAAAATTTTTAACTTGATTTTGTACGCGAAAAAAATTATTAATAAAAATATATTTCGACATCTCAATATGATACCAATGTTGAGGTTGTATTATTGAAATGGGAGTTTTGTATGAGTGGAGACGTAATAAATAATTCACTGACACTCCATTCAGCAAACATTTAGTGAGTAATGAAAATAATTCCAGACCGCAAGTTTGAGTTCGTTGAACGGAGTGCCAGCAAATCTTCAGTCCACTGTCTGGGGATAAGATATTATTTGAATTAGCTGTTCTTGGTATTTCAATCCCCCAAATGTTGTTGATCTGTTGACAGTTCAAAAAGATGCTGAACCGTGAGCTGAGTCACTTCGCCGAGTCAGGCCGGTCGGGGAGCCAAGTCTCAGAGTACATCTGCAACACCTTCCTCGGTAGTTATATATTATCTATGACGTCATCATCGGAGCCTAATCTTGACAGCAATGTTGTCAAATGTATGTAAAAGTATTAAAGTAATCAAATTGGTTGCACCCTTTATGAAGAACTTAGATCCGTAGAGATATTTTGCATGTATGCTATTTGATAGACTACTTGTCCCTATGTGATTAAGCCTAACAGATGCATTTTTTTGATGCCACCATTCCCGAAGCCTATTGTTGTTGCTACGTTAAAAAAAATTGAATTAATTTTGAGGATGAAATTAACAACTTGTTTTCATTCGTTTCCCGAAGTTGCTTATATAATGCTGTGATTGTCAATTATGATTTCAGTTTTGCGGCCATTTCCTCGACATTTATGCTATGAATAAAATCAATTTGTATTGATTTGATTTTATAACAAATTTATAGCAAATAAATATAATTGACCCTTATAAATAGATAATAACTCCAACTAACGTATGATCAGATAAGGAGACAGAGCGCGATGTGCCGACGCTCAAAATCGATGACACCGACGCCCAGTCTACGACCAGCACTAGCGACCCCTCACGCTCCAATCAGAACTCTCAGCCGAGCGTGACGTCACGCGCCAACCACAGCCCCGCGTCCAATCACGCGCCGATTGACGTCTACTCGAGCGCGCATCTCAGACAAATGTCGACGATATCGGGCCTGTGCACGACCGCGCTCCCCCCGCTGGGGGGGGCTGGGGTGCAGGGAGCTGGGGTCACGGGGGGCGTGGCGGAGTCAGGGGCCGATCTGCCAAAGTACGGCGTGGCGGCTATGGACGAGAAGCGACTGGATAAGGTATGGAGTTGCAATGAACAATATGCAAGAATCGAATACATGTCTGTTAAATATTGTGTAAGCAATCACTGTCGTATGTGGAGGGCAAACTTTATTCCGCTTATTCTCTAAATTTAATTATTTTTTCTGGTCCGGTGCGCTCTAAAATTAGCATATTCTTACGGAGCGATATTCTGGCAAATTTTCAAATCTATTGTCAAATTTAAATCGTTTGAATTTCCTTGAAATAGAAGCAACAATTATAGCTTGGTCTAGATGATTGAGGCTATTGCATTTGATGTGGAGGCATTAGTCATTTTAGCTGTCATGTGCGTTTGATATTTTGCTAAATGGTTCAAAAGGAAGCTGGTCAAATATTTAATTTGAAAAAATGTATTTTCAGGCGATGGCCGACCTCGGGGTGTGGGGGATCGATGTTTTTACTATTTCGGATCTGACTCACAATCGACCGCTCACCGCCATCACTTTCGCCATCTTCCAGGTGACGAGAACAAGAAAACTTACAATAGTAACTTGTAAATATTCCCTGTTAGACCACATAAACAATTTAAACACTGAATAGATGTAATGAAATCGTTCGATATTCTTTCATGTTATATTTTGTGTGCCGAAAGAATTGTATAGCCTAGGCCTATTGTCTGCATTTAACTGCATTCAGTACTTCTCAGTTTTTATAAGAAGTAACATTTTTGTGCAGATATACAAAGATCTCTATAAGTCTATTCAAGTATGGACCTAGAACGTAGACTGGGTTGGGTATTGGGTTTAACCCCTTTCCCTGAAATGTCACCTACTACTTATTTTATGATAGTAACTTTTACGAGAAGAGTTGCACTGTTTCTTTGGCATCAATACTAATTTTGGGACTAATGTTCCTTAAAACCCCTCGAAATCTAAAAATTCTCCCACAATGAAGTTCAGTCTAAGGCCCTTAAATTGTCTACCTGTACACATTTGTCTTACAATGCCGCTGCCATAGATCTACTGCTGCCCGCTGCGCGCAGGAGAGAGGCCTGATGAAGGAGTTCAGCATACCCCCCCTCGTGCTGGTCGCCTATCTGACCCAGCTGGAGAACCACTACCGCCCCCACGTCCCCTACCACAACAGTCACCACGGGGCGGACGTCGCCCAGTCCTCCCACTACCTGCTTTCCCTCTCGGCGCTCCAGGTGCATGGGCACTACTTACCTATAGTAGACCTATCCAGTACTTATGAGAGAGGGTAGAGCTGTATTTACCAAATGTCAAACGCAACAGGTGTACACACATGATATTGTTGTGTTGTTGAAATGCAAGTACAAATGGGAGCTACTAAAAGAGAAATGGAATCTACAAATTCACAGAACCAGTCAAGAGCACACGGCCTGCTGGACAACAGAAGCCATGCCTTATGCATAATATTTATTTAAATGTTAATACAGACAACATGTATTGCGTCTATTGCATCATCCATCAGAAACAAGATCAGGCACAACTTAGTCCATTACTACTCAGTAGAATAAGACTTCAAAGGTCTATATGACAATTATGACATGACGCTGATGCAAACTGAAACCTATGTAACTTAATTCTTCTTATTTCTTCTTTTCTGCTTCAGAACGTCTTCAACGAGCTCGAGGTCTTGGCGACGGTATTCGCGGCTGCGATCCACGACGTAGACCATCCAGGACTGACCAACCAGTACCTCGTCAACGCAGGTCGCTTCCTGGATACAACGCTTCCTTGAACAGCGTAGCATTATCATTGAAGCAATTCTTTAGTATTTGGTGATTGTTTTTTTTATACAAATATTATCATGCAGATGTAATTAATGCTTCGTGACAATTTTCAGGGAAATGTCTTGCGATCAGTAACAAATTTTATCCCATCGTTATCCACTGTATTCTATTTATTAATGTTTGGGCCTAAAATGCTTTCACTATATAGCATTTATATCTGCCATTGAGTTTAGGTACAGAACTGGCTGTACTCTACAGCTAGGAGTTTGTGTTTATTCTATATCTGGATCTCTGAAGAGAAAACTTTCCATAAAGATGAATATATAACAATAAAATTTAAGTAAAACCCTCAAAAATGTGAGCACAGCTTAAAATTTTCTTTTAAAAATGCTAAATTTCGATTTATAAAGTACATAATTAGCCCTCTTAAAAACAGATTCTTCAAAAGTGGGCTGAATGTTGTCAACGATCTATGGCGTCTAGGCGCAGAACTCGCTCTCATGTACAACGACGACTCTGTGCTGGAGAACCATCATCTGGCGCTAGCCTTCAAGCTGCTCCAGTGCGATCGGTGCGACATTCTGCGCAGCCTCGCGCCAAAGTCCCGACAACTGCTGCGCCGTATGACCATCGACATCGTGAGTCCGCACCGTCACTTCCATCTTTACAAATACGCTTTTTTTAAATAGTCATCATAATTTTTTTATTATCATGAGTAGTATACTTTCAGTGATTTTTGCATCCGAATGCCCGATAGTCGATTTAATTATATAGATTAAATATAAACTAGCAGCCCCTGCCCCCTGCACGTGCCCTGCGAGCCTTTTCCGTAGCCCATAGGACTCGTAGCCCTTCTTCTGGGGCTCATAAAACCCACGGTCATTCCTAGGCTGATGATCAAATCAAACTCTCAAAGGCAAGGTCAATAAGTTTCGCTAAGATCTTTGCGACGTCATAATCACTATGAAGCGCCAATGAGCGGAGAAGGAGGCAGGTAAATTAATAGTAAGATAGGATTTTAAAGTGTGTTTAAATTTATTTTTAATTGCGCTTGATGAACAGTCCTGGGGCCTGGTTCAGGAAGCAATCTTATGACAATCTCAGTCTTAAGATTATCATAAGAGAATCTTATGAAAATCTTATCTTTTTTATTGGAAACGCATTTGATTTTATTTGTCTTAAATTTCAGTCAGGATAAAATTGAAGATTATCTTACTAAATGTACGTGAATGAGGCCCCAGGACATCTTATATTGCGTAATTGTACATATTTATGTTTTTAGTTTAATTGGATTGTATTTTTGATTTATATGTATTACAAGTTACAAGTATATTGTATTTTAGATGTCAATTGCATTTAAGATTGGACAATTTTTTTCCACACTTTACCGTTACAGTTACCAGCTGAGACCTACGACATTGTGGTCACAGATTGTGTGTTTTAGTAATTGATGTGTGTTGGCAGGTGCTGGCGACGGACATGTCGAAGCACATGAGTCTGCTGGCAGACCTCAAGACGATGGTCGAGACAAAGAAGGTCGCGGGCTCGGGCGTCCTCACGCTCGACCACTACAATGATCGCATGCAGGTCTGCAGCATAGCAAACATTTATTGCTGATGACTTCAAGTTAATTGGCTAAACCTTCCAATCTTTCCCTTTGTAAGTTCTGATGAGCGTGACTCTATTGATCTTTTATTCTTTTGATGAGCCTTCCAAAATGACTAGTTTTAAATGCAGAAGTATATCCTGATTAGGGTTTACCTATCAGAGTAATATAATTTTAAAAGTATAACCTTTGTATTTCTTTATTTGTAACCTGTGACGTTGTTAATTTGTTGCTTCTTCTTGTTAGAGAAATAATAGTGTGTATGTGTATGTATGTGTATACATGTATGTAGAAGGTATGTGGTCTTCAGCAGCTTTTTACACAAGGTTTTCTTTACCAAAAAATCCATCTAATTTTATTGATGTAGGCCGATGTATATTGCACTTCTGGCGCACCGAAAATATGTCATGCAAACGGAGATGAAAAAAGCATGATTTGCTCGAATCGTAGGAGCGGGAGAAGTGCAGGCTACATACAGAAAGCGGTTTTGAAGAAATGAGCTTTGAGCCTGGATTTTAAACAGAAGAGGGACTTTGCCGTGTACTGATGTCCTCCTAGAAATATTAACTACTTCAATCTAGTTAATGTATCTAGATATATATCTCGTGTTTTTTCTTGTCAATTGGTCCAGGTCCTGCAGAACCTCGTACATTGCTCTGACTTGAGTAACCCGACCAAGCCTCTCCGGCTCTACCGCCAGTGGACGGATCGGATCATGGAGGAGTTCTTCCGGCAAGGCGACATGGAGCGGGATGCGGGACTCGACATCAGCGCCATGTGCGACCGGAGCACCGCCACCGTGGAGAAATCACAGGTGTATTGTGGAACGTCGATGGATTTTGTGTTCCTGGCATACTTTGCATGTTCTGTGAATCCGCTGCCATCGATACAATGTTTTCTTCTAAATCTTTCCTGTTGTTATTACTTTATTCACTCGCTTGTCTTGGTTAAGGATTGGATGAAAAGTTGCATTTAGGTTAGAAGGCCAATGAGACCCTTTCCTGCAACATTTTTTGTAAAAAGTGATGACAATTCAGTGTTATTTTCGATACAAGTCAGTGC
>JAQIWG010001845.1:0-22590 GCA_034695025.1 Chamaedrilus cognettii | reverse complement strand
ATTTCTGCTGTAAAGCAGTTGTGGAGAGCTGCAAAATTGAATCCATTATGAAAGATAATAGGCACAGACAAAGCATTACATTGAGCCTGTATTGAATGTTGATGCGCATAGTATGCAACTTTTATTTGTCTTGTGGCCGCTCTACGCACAATAGGCAAAGAAGAGAACACAGGCAGATACATACATTGACAGAAGCCCTAGATCTAACATCAGCATCTATTGACTCATTATAGATGTGGTTACTATACATTTAAAAGTAGGCCAGTGTAACTATTAGCGAGAATTAATGTGCGAAACCAGTATCTGAATAATGCTCAGCATTAGAATCAATAACCAAGTACAAAATAATGTCAGTGTAAACAACCAATATCGTAACACCGTTCCAGAATATCGACAAAAAATATTTTTTAAGCTTTTCAAAGTTTCCGGGCTTAAGAATTTCTAGAAAATCTATTTCTCAACATAAAAATCTCTTTTTTTTCTTTTCTTCCCTTTTCCATTACTCAATACGCTGAAGAAAAGAATTCATTTTCGCATTTTTTGACCACATGTCCCTTTTCATTGCCACCCTCACATTTGATGATAATTTCAAACACACCGAATCCCGAGCCATTCATTCATTACTAAGATGACATACTGGCCTCAGATGTGGGGACGCATGCAACTTGTCGTATTGCATGTGTCCCCACATCTTCCCACACCATTCCCACATCGCTCCCACACCGTCCCCGACCCTTCCCACATCGTTCCCGACCTTTCCCACACTGTCCCCGACCCTTCCCACGTCGTTCCCACACAGTCCCCGATCCTTCCCACACCGTTTCCGACCCTTCCCACACCGTCCCTGACCCTTCCCACGTCGTTCCCACACCGTCCCCGATCCTTCCCCAACCCTTCCCACACGGTCCCCGACCCTTCCCACAACGTCCCCGAGCATGCCACATTGTGCAATATAGTTTCCGCAGTCTTACATTGACGTTGAAATTCTCAAGATTTCCAACTTTCGTAATGGTAAAAGTCCTCTCGAACACAGGTAGCTAGCTACCTGTTGTCAGAGATGGGAAAGTTACCATTGGGGCAAACCGTAAAGATTAACCGGGTTGGGGCTGGGTTAGGGCTACGGCAGGGTTGGGATTAGGTATTTCGAGTTACGGGTTAGTGGGGCGTGGCCAACACCAGACTCAACGTTGACTGGACCCGCTTGTTTAAATAGAAGCGCGAAAGAAAAGATGTTCTCACCAACACCAATGCTCAGAAGCGCTTATCCCCTTGGCGTGCATTCACATAGCAACGCTGCAGTCACAGCGACACATACCTTGCCTGCGAGGTTGGAGGCCGCGAGCCTCAGCCACCAGAGAAATTTACAAGCCTGCCAGTGTTAAGCTAGTGTTAAGCACTAACCACAGTACGCCTAACTGACAATTGCTCAGATCTTGTAACACTGTGGGATGTAGAGCTCATTCCAGTAGGAAGAAATCAGAACTGAGTTCTTGAAAGTGGGTCGGGTTATAACTCATTTCTTGAACTCAACTCGTTCCTGTGGCCAGTTCTTGAGAACTCAAAGCTGAGTTCTCGAGAACTGAGAACTGGTGAAATAGCAGAGTCAGATTCAGTTCTAAGATGGCGGAACTAATCGGAGCCCAGAGCTAAGAATTGAAAACTCTGTTCCCATGGGAATGTTTCAGTTCTCTCAGGTTGCCACTGAGCCATTGGCACTGTGCCAGAACTGAGAACTCAGTTCTAGTAAAATTTACGTTCCTGTCGCATTATAATAATTTTGAGAACTGGTATGTGATTGGCTCTTGGACGTCCAATTAGACAATATGATGTCCAATTGGACATCAGAACTCAGAACTCCGCTCTAATTTTTCCTCGACAGGAATGTGCTCGTAATTAGTGTCTACAGGCAGACCATATTTTGAAGCATATGACTAACAGCAAAAGTTTCTTGAATTATCACTCAGACCACTGTGAAATTATTTATTTGATAAATTTTTTGAAGAGTATATCTTAGTTATTAATCTGAACTCTGCAGTCAAGCAGATGCATGTCAAATGTGAAATACCAAAATTGAATCATCTGATCACAGGTGTAGAAACGGACGTATGATGCAAATAAATGAATTAAAGGAAAAGAAAAGCAAAGAAATGTAGGCAAGATCTAGCCTAGGTTTACAAAAATAGATATATAGTCGCATGAAACTATAGGCTAATGTAGGCTAACAGTAATGTCAGGCGCAGTGGCAGTACTGAATTTTTGGAGAAGGAAGAGCTACGGCCTATATAACATTGAGCAAATTGACTTTTTTTTTAAAGGGCTTGGATCCAAACTTCATGAATGCTTATGAATGCTTATTGCATAAGTAGTGTTCTTTGTTGTAGAAGCTTTGTTGACAAATTTAGATATTTAAAGGAAACTTAAATTTCCGATTTGACCAAATTACAACATAGTAATTTATATCATGTCTGACATTGTTCCTGCGGAAGGCATGGAAACCAAGCAGAAGTGAGCTATTGTTTGCTTAATACTTTTAAATAACAATATGCTACTATATTGTATGGCTTTTACTGTATCAATAGAAGAAAGAATCATTCATGATGGTGAAAATTGATATTTTGAAATTAGTGAAGGAGCACTGAATACAGCCGATAGAAGAAAATGAAGGACAACAATTCATAGAACATTATTTGCTAACAATTATGCTGGTTGTCGGCTATGATTTCTTGTTATTGCTTTTAAGATGTAATTGATTGATATTAGCATAGCGGAGCTGTGACTTTGAGGGGAGGCGTATGACTGCTGTGTTTTGAGCTCTGATGTGATTGCAGTAGTTCGCTGTAGTATGACGTCGTGGCAGTTGTATGTGCTGTGATGGCAGTGATGTCAGCTGTGATGCAAGGGCAGTGATGTGATGTAATTATGATTTGATTGCAGTGGTGAGCCTTGTTGCAGTCGTCGTTGTAGTTGCTTGCTCGTTAGCCGAGCGTAGCGCGATGGGATATGTCCCGCCATTTCTTTTGTCCTGCGCTTTCTGGACAGCGGTGTACAGCCCGCTGTTGCAGTGGTATGATTGCTAGTGGGATATGGTTGCAGCGGTGTGAGTGGCGAGGTCGTCGATGCCATACACCTGATAGCGCAGGGCAAGCGCAACATGATGTGTGCGGAGGTGGCGCAGGCGATGCAGCAGTTTCAAGAGGCGTCACGCATCCTGTGAGCACTTGCCACTTTCCTTTCTATGTAGCCTAGCGCCACAGTACTACCCCTAGTTAGCCCACAGGAGATTATTTTTGTGCATGTTAATAGTATTTGTATCAAATGGTTTTTGCCTTCTGTTGAGTTGTTTACTTTATTTTTACATTTTGTTCTAGAGCTATGGGCAGCATGTGTCATATTTTAAGTTATTAATTTTTGCGTTATTTTTTATTCATTTGCCTTTAAAGATAAATTTTTATATGCTGCAGTAGTTAATACTTCACCTGAAAAGAGGATTTATAATGAATTAAGATGTGATATTTGACTTATCATTGTGAATTGCAGTTCTCAGTATAATGCCACCGAATGGTTAATGGCGAAGAAATTGGATACTGGATGGGTGTATTTGGTTGATTATAGAAGTGCCAGGTATGGGGAGATCAAGTCTCCAAGTGCAGGAGTGTCAAGTTTGTTGGATTAGTGTGGTCTAGGAGTATGCCAATGAGATGATGTGGTGTAGAAGTGTCCTGTTTAGGAAAATTTTGGGTCGGTGTTGTGCAGGAGTGCCAAGTATGATTAGGTGTTGGTTTGGTGTGGTGCAAGAGTGCCAAGTACAGGGACAAGCTACTTGATCACTTGATCACTTGTGTACTTGATCATGCACCGAACAAATCCAAACTGATGGATTGGTGTGGTGCAGAAGTGCCCAGTACTGGGAGATGTTGAATTGGTGTGGGACAGAAGTGCTGAGTATGCGGAGATGTTGGATTGGTGTGGGTCAGGAGTGCTGAGTATGCGGAGATGTTGGATTGATGTGGTACAAGAGTGCCCAGTATGGGGAGATGTTGGGTTACTGTGGTGCAGGAGTGTCCAGTACGGGGAGATGTTGGATTGATGTGATGCAGAAGTGCCCAGTACGAGGACATGCTGGATTGGTGTGATGCAGGAGGGCCCATTACGAGGAGATGTTGGTTGGTGTGGTACAGGGGGGAAGATGCACAGTATGGGAAGGTGTTGGGTTAGTGTAGTACAGGAGTGCCCAGTACGGGGAAATGTTGATTGGTGTGGTGCAGGAGTGCCCAGTACGGGGAGATGGCCGACGAGTGTGCGGATGCGTACAGCTGGTACGGCAAGGCACTGCTGGAGCTGGCGCGCATAGAGGGAGGACTGCTCGGGGACACGGCCGTCACTGGTGCCTAACTTTTGACCTTTCTTCAGCATTCTTTCATTTCATGTCTTTAGATCTTTATATGTCATTGAGCATGGTGTTGATATTTCTATGCATTCAGCTATTCTGCTATGAGTGCATTTGTACTTCCTTGTTTAATTTGCCCTTGCAGGCAGGGGAATAAAGAATTGGCGTGCGGCCCAGAGCTCCCCGGGCGTGTCGTAAAAGGCGACTAAAGAAAAGGGGGGGTGGTTCTGTGCCGGGTCTCTTGCACAGAGCCAGACTGTATATAGCCCTTGTGTGCTACAAGAAAACAAAGAAAAACAAAAAAACAAATTGTTTAATTTGCGTCTCCAAATGGTACACTGTGCGATGTGCATTATTTAACAGCCTCTGATTATTGTGGTTTTGCGCGAGGGGTGATGAGGCCTTCATGAATCATTAGATAATGATCGAAATGTTTCATTACATTATACATGTACCCTGTGCAGTATGCAGTAATGCAGTCCTTTTGTGTTCTGTAGTTTGTCATCAATTTTGACGTTTTGCACTGATGTAGGGTCCGAGACATCTCAGAGTGAGAATGAAGAGAGTGAAGAGCAGGAAGGAACCAATGGTTGGTGGTCTTTGCTTACCATCAGCATGTGATATTGTCACTATCAGTCAATGTTCAAACAGGCTTTAATTTTTGAGCTCAAGTTGAAGTTGAAGGAAGTTGAGCTAATAGTAGCTTATAATAATTCAGTAGCTATAATAGCTCATCATCATGGTTAGTATTATTTAGTATTTAGTTGTGATCTGCTTAGATTTTTTGAAACTATATTTATGACTACATTTTTTCTAAGTAGGTTCTAATAAATTCATGTAAAAATCATCATCATCATCATTTACGTTTCACGTCCACTTTTCTGTGTCAACACAGGTTGGACATTTCCCATGATGATATTCCCCCACAACTCTCAATTCTTTGAGATCTCTCTATTCATGCCTCGCTCCTTCATATCGCTTTCTACCACCTCCTTCCATGTTTTCTTCCCCCTTCTTCTTCCAATGATCCCTTCCCCCTTAATATATCGACATGCGGATATCCAGTCTTCCTCATTCATGCGTTCCACATGTCCAAACCATCTCAGTCTCCCTTTCTTCACCATGTCTGTTATACATACGACACCGAACCGCTTTGTCAAATCTTCGCTTCGACGCTTGTTCTTCAATGACACTCCACACATCCATCTCATCATCATTCCTTTGTCTCTCTAATATCTGAAGATCCTCCACCTTTGCTGGCCGTGACTCACTGCCATATACCAAAGTGCTTTGCACACACATTTTGTAGAATTTCTCTTTCAGTTTCAATGAGACACCCCTTGCTGTCAAGATAGGTCCCAGTTTGTTAAAGTTTGCCCAGGCACTTCTCACCCTAGCCCTTGCTTCTTTCTCTGTTCCCTCTCCGCAACCGATCATATCTCCCAGGTAATAGAAACTACTCACACGCTTCATGCTACACCCCTCCTCAAGCACCACATACTTCTCCTCTGTCTTAACACTGTTGTTTACACCCTTGATACACACCCAGCACTGGAAAAGTGGATCTTCCTTCAATCTACCTTTGATTTCACTACACTTTTTGTGAATCCACTTTGTGCACTTGCAACATTTGATTGAGTTTAAACTCACTCCTTCTTTGCATACTGCACATGGATATTTTTCTGAGCTCATGATTTGTCCTGAATTTTCTTTACGCCTCATCACCTTAGTTTTCTTAAAGTTTACTTGAAGTCCCTTTGCTTCCGAACTTTCTTTTCATATCTTTACTCTCATCATCAGCAACTCTTCCGACTCCTCAGCTGTCGCTAAATCATCGGCATATAGTAGCTCATATGGTAGACCTTTCCGGAATTTCTTGGATATTGCTTCCAGAACAATTATAAATAGCAGTAGGCTAAGCACGGAGCCCTGGTGTACTCGAACCTTCACCTCAAATAGATTGCTCTCACCCACTTTGACGTTAACTGCCGTCTGTGCTCCTGCATACATATCCTTTATGACTAATATAATATACTTTTCCACACCGAGTTCCCGTAATGCCCACCATATCACTTCACGTGGGACTCTGTCAAATGCCTTTTCTAGATCCACAAATGCCATCCACAATTCCTTTTTAGAATATAAATAATCATCTGTATATTATACGATTAGGATTTGTTTGTCGGATTATCATTTTGATAACTGAATGTGCACGATTCAGGACTGCTTAAATACTGAGAAGGTATAACTAAGCATTGTGGTAGTGTAATGTTGAAAATTGTCAAGAGATTTTAGTAGGTTGATCAATAACTAATCGCATTTCAAAATTTGGGAGGATGTGGGTTTTCAGCCTATTTTATGCAAACTGCACACTCCTAGTTTAGTGTAGCATGGCTGAAAGACAGTCTATTTGTTTAGAATTAGTTGCTTCTCAATTCTTGTGTGCTTTTTGTAATTTGTGAGCTTCAACTCTGTGACGTCTTCTCAGAGAACCCAAAGTTATGGAGACATTTTGGTTGAGAATCACTATGTTATGATTTATGCAGCTTTAGGACTATCCCTGTGTGTTGTGGTGCATGAAGGTGAAGGGGGGATGAAAGAGGGCAGCACAGCGGGGGAGGAGGAGGATGAGGAGGAGGGGGTGTTGTCAGAGGACATCGACGATGAGGAGGGAGAGCCGAGCAAGAGGGAGGAGAGTGGCAAGAGGGACGAGGAGAAGGAGAAAGAAGCATCTGAGGCTGACACTGCTGCATCAGGCTCAGGGGCAGCCATGCAGACCGAACAACCCCAGAATGAGGTACTACCTGCCGCTCTCTCATTGTACGTTGAACTATGGTCTCTGTGTATGGTTTCTGGGATATTTCGTATGCCAATCGTTTCCAGTACGCATGTTGTTTTGTTCTGAGTTATAATATTGCTTCTAATATGGCACAGACTTTATAAAAAATGTACCTGGCTGCGTAATTAGTATATTTGTCAGTTTTCTTATTATTGCGTTGACGATGATGTATTTCGACGCCGAAATGGACTATAAGTCCAATATTATTGTAGTAATAAGAGTGTTTGGTGGTATTCTAGAGTTCTTTACTTTTCAAGCTATTTTCTTCATTACTACTTTCTGTCTGTGGGGAATCTAGTCTAGAGCCTACTGCGCTTGCAGCCTAATCGGTACCATGAATTAACTTGGCCAGCTATTTACTAGAAATCAGTCTGTAGCCTATTAGAAAGTTATTGTTCTACCTATAGCCTACTGAGGTACTATCGTGGAGGTAGATTTTAACTGAGAATCAGCATTTGCTACAATCAATATTAATTCTTAGAACTTTCTAACAATCAAGTTAAAAATCAACACGCGCTGTCAAAACATCTAAGCCATCTAATTCAGACTTCCACCACCAACTAAAAACATAGTCGGTGACCCTCAGCCTAGAGTTCAGAGTTCAGACCAGTCGTCCAGCCCACAGGGACTGGACGACTGCGTAGCGTAGCGTAGTTCTGTTATTTCAGCCGATTCTCGAGGTCCATGTATATTTTTGGGTGTAGGCTAGCTTCCCTTATATAGGCCCCAAAGTTGACGGCCGTGACCAGGGGTGATGGGCGAGTCAGGGCCTGTGGGTCCCTTAGCGATAATTGCAATATATAGGGGAGGGTAGAAGTTTCTATAGCATGTCAACATTGGCCACAGTGTCGAGCGAGCTTCCCTCCCCGTTGACAGTCCTAGTCTTGTCAGCATGCTACAGTCACTATACAATGGCCTGCTCGACACCATTTAGCTATTGACTATTGTATTTGAAATAAGAAGTTGGATGGCACAGACGAGGGTATTAATTGAACTGCATGCCATCGCGGCTGATTGATTGTCATGCAGGGGCCTATAGCTGATAAATGTAAACTGTGGACAGTAAAAGTGAAACTTTATGAAAACAGTTTCCAAATTTATAACATTAGAATAAATCTGAAGTATCAGTTCATCACATTATTATTGACTATTACTATTATTATTCTTTTTGTTAAGTTTGCAAGTAGAATGCAACATATTTGTCAGATATTTAAAATAATATTTTTTTTTTTTTTAAGGAAATGATTATTATAGAGCTCTTTCCTATAGCGACTCAAACGTTTCATTATATAACAGAATACTATTCTACTTTTCGCTGAACAGTTTTGCTTTTAGTGCACGAAATCAAGTTTTGAGATTTATGTTTTTCATGGCTTTTGATGATTTCAGGATGGTGATGATGTGTCTAACTTGCAACTGGCTTGGGAAATGATGGAGCTTGCTAAAGTTATATACAGCAGGTGCAGAGCTAGACTTCATACTTAATTATACAGTGCTCAGTAGGTTTTGTAGGCTAACTTGTTATATTCAATATTTTCCTCTGTTCTAAATAGTTCTTGTGTTCAGAATATTTTATAATTGTACTAAGTGCTGTCTTTTAGTTATTGAATATGTATTTCTAACTCAATGTCTTTAACTACATTGAGATGTTCTTTTTATGTGTGAATAAGAACTAGAATGGTTGCAATTCAATGAATGATATATTTTAAGTTTGATCATATGATCTACCATCATTGAATGTAATTGCAGCATAGCGACTAATATATAGGAATGAGAGAGCATTTAACGCATCAGATAACTATTTAGTCTTGCAATGCATTTATTTTGGTTTCTGCAATTTGTTTAATTGCTCCATTGTACGATATATTGGGGGCCATAAAAAGCCCTCGTGGGTTGTAATGTATATCTATAAAAATTATTTTTAAGGATGCTTAAATTTTACAAATATAAATAGTCTTGTTTTATTTTATTGTCAACTTTTTTGTTAAGTTTTATGAAATTGTGTTAATTTACTTTAAGTTGTGATTGTTTGAAATTGACTACTCTGCGTTCGTTCGCAAAAATGATTGTGATACTATGTGGCAGACTGTTTGTCATACAAAGATTTTGGCTAAGTAGCAATTCTGATTATCACTGTATATATATCAAGTATGAATAATTATGATTGCTGAATTAGGCTACTGCTGACTTCAGAAACATTATATATATAGGAAACGTTGCTTTTTACTGTGCAAAAAGGAATAAAATTAAGTATATAAAGTAATCATCAATTGATACTAAGACACTTGAGTCAGTTTCAGTGGTTCGTAGCTTTGAAACTATTTGACAGAAGAATTTTTTTTGGCTAAGATGTTTGCAATTGTTGTGCAAAAGCTGGTCACCGTGAGAAAAAAATAGCTGTATGTATCCATTGTAAGGCTAAAACATTGCATGTTTTCACCAAGATCTAAGATAAGTTTATACCTCAAGACTTTGAAACTATGTGCAACAGAATTTCATGAAACTTGCAGAAATATAGGAAATGGATGGCTATATGTGCAAACTTTTGTCATCATTGAATTGTATAAGTTATGCATGAAATATTTTTCCAATGCTGTTATCAGTTTTGGCAGATTTTTATTGCTGTACATAATGGGCAATGATCATGTTTCGTTGCATACAAGAATGGACTACGTGGCCAGATTTCAGATTTGGGATTAAAATTATTAGCGTCGCAAATTATGTAGTAGGGATGATGATTAGACAATAATTTAAGAAAAGCGAGTTTAATATTAAGTGAGGACGAAAATATGACTGCAACAATGCATATCAGAATGTGGGCATCAAATTTTATTTGAGGTGGAGATAAGACAAAGAGTTGGCTCTGTTAGAATCTTGACATTGAAAGATGCCCATGCGCTTCTGTAATGAACAGTCAGCAATTTCGTTTGTTGTTTGTAGCAGTTTGTGTTTATATTTGCTTTTACTGATGTATTTGGGTATTTTTGTAAATTGCAATGTTGTTGGTAGACATGACAGCAGAGAAATGAAGCTGAAATTGGCTGACACATACTTGAAGCTGGGAGAAATTGGAATGGAAACAGGTGAATATCACATGCCAATATCACTTGCATGCTATCTGTATCTTTTGTTGCCACATATGGTACTTAACCCCTAGATGGATATTTTAGTTAAAATGCATTTTGCGACTTTATGACTTTTGAGAACCCTAGTCGGATATTTTAGTTAAAATGCATTAGCAAGATGGCGCTATTTTGAAGCTTTTTCATCATTTTTCTTCACTATAATGCAGCAAAATCATTGAGGTATTAACAGTCAACATATGAGGACTTTAGTAGAAGCAACTATTATCTAGAATTCGTGAATCACTATAGAAAATGCAAGTAATCAAGCTCTTTGCGTTTTATTTTCCTTCCTTGTAAACTGATGAAAGCAATAAAATCCTAAACACATTACTGGGTCGCGAGAAAGAGGAGGGCTATTTACATGCTGGCAGGACCATTCTTTGTACTGGCAAGTGAACAGGTGTGAAGGTATGTCGGTCCAATGTGTCAGAGACCTTCATCATCATCATTTACGTTTTACGTTCACTTACCTGCTGACGAGGTTGGATGTTTCCCATGATGTGACTCCCTCATAACTCTTGATTTCTTGCCATCTCTCTGCTCACGCCTCGTTCCTTCATATCATTCTCCACTGCCTCCTTTCATGTTTTCTTCCCCCTCACCTTCTGAACTCTGCTCTCTGCAATAATATATCTACATGCTGATACCCAATCTTCCTCATTCCAGCAGACTGCAGACCAGCAGACAGGGCTTGACAAATGATGCTAGATAATGACAACTGAGAATTCTTTCCGGATTTGCAGACTTAAAAATTAGTAAATTTCTTGCCTATTTAAGAAGTGGTACTAACTAATTATTTTTGGTGCTTGAGTGGCGAATTGGTTAAAAACCTAGCCGAACACAACCGACAGACCTGGAGAAAACATATTCACTATGCTAATCGTGACCCAATGATCGTTGTCGTCAAGGCTAAAAGTTGGAAAGAACTCCCTTATGTTGGCTGTAGGCCGAGGGATGGGGAGGTGGGGTGGGTAGAGGAGTGCTGTAGGTGGGGGGAGAGAGGGGAACGGGGTAGGGGCGTGGGTTAATGAGTGCAACATAACCGTCCTAAGGCGGGCCTGATCTCTAGTTCAAGAAGAGTCTCTTATCAACGTTTATCTGCCCAGGCGACCGATATAAATATTTGTTGCATATTATATGAGACACTGTACAGTGATAGCATCATAGCAGTTAATTGTTCTTTGTTTACTGAAGTGCATGTTGCGTGAATGAAACACGTGCAGCCGTGCACAGTATGCTCACAAGTAGATTTATTAGCTCTAAACTGCCCCTGAGTATGCTCACGAGTAGATTAGTTCATTGGCTCTGAACTGCTCCGGAATATGCCGACAGTGTGCTTACAAGTAGATTGATTGACTCTGTATGCTGACAATATGCTCACAAGTAGATTAATTACCTCTAAACAGCCTCTAGTTTGTTCTAGTTATGCCTACAGCGACGCAGCGTGCTGACAGCAGCAGTGTGCGTGTGTTACAGAGCAGTTTGAGCAGGCGATCACTGACCTGGAGCACAGCCTCACTCTGCTGCACGCCAACCTCGCGCCAGAGGACCGACTCATCGCCGAGACACTCTACCAGCTCGGCCTTGCTGCGCAGCTGCACAAGCAGCATGACGCAGCGGCTCAGCATCTCCGCGGCGCAGCGCGCGTCATTGAGGCCCGTCTGGCTCTGCTGCGCCGTGTGGCGGCCGGTGAGCTGCAGCCAGACGCTGTGTTTGGCTCAGCTGCGCGCAGCGATGGTTTCTACTCACCCATGGAACTTGCGCTGAGGGAGATTGAGCAGCTGAACGAAATCATTCCCGACATCCTTGCCAAGGTACAGCAGCAGCGTAATGGGCTTTATTGCCTATGTGTCTTGTGGATGTGGGTGAATGTCATAGAACTTGGAAGAGAATTTAATGACCTAGAACTGTTGATACAAGTCATACACTGCTGTGTACAGCAAACAAGTTGATACGCTGGTTGGGACACTACCATACTTGATGCATACTCTGTACAATACTACCCTTATTGTAGTCACAATATGTTGGGTTACCTCTGTGAGTTCACCTATATAAAGCAATTATTTTTTGAAGGATTTTGAAAACAGATTAGGAATTGTTGTGACGAAAAATGATGCGTGTGTGTATACAGCTAGAAGATGTGTTGAATAGCGAGTGCTGTGTTGTGTCTCTACAGAATACTGACAAACGATGTGTTAGTTTACAAGTGTTGTGTGTATGTTTATAGATAGACCATGTGTTATATGATGAGTCTTGTGTGTGCAGAAACAAAATTGATCGATGATGTGTGGAATGACAAGTGTTATGGATATGTAGTCTGAACCTACAGATAGACAATGTCTTGTGTGTATACAGATAGATGATGTGTTGGATGAGAAGAAGGACGAGGAGAAGGTTCGAAGCATGATGAGTGAGAGTGTCACAGTCAATGGCTCATCCGCTGCTGCTGCTGCAGTACCAATTGCTGCTGCGCCTGCTGCTGTCACTCTGCCAGCCAAGATAGTTGATCATGCTAACAGCTTTGCTCCTTCAGTCTTTCAGTCCTCCACGGTACGTGTGGTGTGATGACTATCAACTAGTGGTCGATGATCAAACTAATGAATCTAGTTCAAAGTTTGCAGCCATTCACTGCTGATACTTATTTTCTTTTACCATTCTGCCTGCACTGTTGGGTGTGATATGTGAGTCTAGTAAACCTGTATTTAGCGAGTCTTATATTTTATTCGGAGTTAGAGGTCGCATCTGATTTTATGTTACTGTTTAGCACTTGCTAAGTATGATTGATAAGATGATAATTCACACTAAGCATGCAGATCTGACATAATTAATTCTCTACTGTGATCTAATGATCTGCTGATTTTGTCTGAATTGACATTTTGCAGCGTTTTGTGTTTCAGAGCAATCAACCTGTCAACAACATCTCACATCTTATTCGCAAGAAGGTTAGCTTAAATCTATATGGATCATTGTATTGCCGCTGTTTTGTGTCGATGTGTGCACTGATCATGATTTCATTTCTTCACAACTGATATCTTAATGCAACAAAGCAGATCTTGCAACAATAAATTAAAGAAATTGAGGTTAGAGCAAATGCAGCTATGCTTAACTGAATCCGAAGGCAACTAAAATGGAGCTACCTGGTACTGGAAGCAACTACGACGCTTTACTCTGATAGTATTGCGCCTTTTGCAAATGCTTGTCCGCATTCCACCAGTCTACTGGCGCCTGTACCTAGTACTGGTTTTTCACTTGTCTCACTGGTTCCAGTTGCTAGTGCTGATCTGCATTTTTTCAGTCTCACTGATGCCATTCTGCTAGCATTGATCTGCTAGCATTGATCTGCTAGCATTGATCTGCTAGCATTGATCTGCTAGCATTGATCTGCTAGCAGTGATCTGCTAGCATTGATCTGCATACCCAGGGTTAAGTTTAGCAGGCGTCTCTCTTTTTCTCTCTTTGCTGCACTGCTAAACGACAGGTCCCTGGCATCCAACTTATCCACACCTGGCGGTCATCCGCCCTTCTCTTCATACGTTTCCATACGATTTTCTTTCCAGTAATTCATCAATCATTCCAATTCTCTTCCTTCTTCTTGTCCTCTTGCCCTCCATTCTTCCCTCTAGCATTTCTCTCATCAATCCCTCTCATCTCACTGCGTGCCCAATCCAGTTTTGGATTGGGCAGGCTTAGCCTAATTCACTTTAGCAGGCGTTGTGCACGAAAATGGATGGTTAGGTGCAAATAGTTCTCTTAACTTGAAACAGACAGACATGATGCTTGAAAATCAACTATGGTGGCATAACATGCATTCAGTTTTTAAGTATGGAACAGTTGCACTGCGCCTGTTTAAAAGCGGTACCATGGTTCTATCAGGGCTAATCGCAACCCTGCGCATGCCTCCGGTCTGACTGGCGCCTGTTGTGTTCAGCGCAAGAGCACGGAGGACGAGTCGACTGACGCCAAGCGAGTCAGGACAGAGCCTGCTTCATCCTCAACGATCAGTGAGCCCTCAAACCTCGCTGAGGTGAGCCCCGCAACCCACGGAAGCAATGTCATCGTGCCCCGCACCCTCCCTAACGTGAATGTGGAGCCCCCTACTCTCACTGAGGCAGCAGAGAGCGCAGAGCCGTCATCAGCTAACACAGCGACTGACACTCAAGCTCAGCAGGCGACTAGCGGCGGAGAGGTGACTTCTGTTTAACTGTGGCCTGAGTTTATACAATTTATTACTGGCTGGCTCTTAGCTCATTCATCCAATGTTCGCTGTAAGTTTTGTGATGGAATGAATATGTTTTAAAATAGTCGTAAAAGGCGACTAAACAAGGGGGAGCGGTTCTGTTCGGGCTCCCTTGCACAGAACAAGACTGTATATTGTCTTTGTGCTACACATGGTCCCTGAGCTAAAAAAAAAAATTGTTTTAAAATTTAGTATTCTATATATATAAGCCTACAGGGTTGATTGTAAAAAATGCATGAACTTTGGAGGTCTACAACTTTTAACAGTTTAACAACAAATGTGATGCAAAATATATCAAATTGAAGGTATTATATTTCATACAAGGCTGCCTTGTATAGTTTTAGCTGGCTTGACATAGTTTTAACTTTAATTATTTAAACGGAATAAATAATACCATACAGAAGCTATAAGTTTTACAGTAAGGCCACTAACAGGTTTATGTTTTTTATGCTCCGCAAACGGGTCTATTTGTCTAAATAGTCAACTGAGATACCGGTACACAAATTTTTGGCAGGAAAATTGTGTGAAGTACGAATCTACTTCCTAAACTGCCAGAGTTATAGGCCTTCAAAGTTGATATATTTTTTGCCCACCATACTGTTTGATATGCTATTGAATACTTAGTTTCAACATTTTTGTGTTTTATTTGACATAAACCTCGGCCCCGTAGCGTGACCATACTCAGCAGGAGGGCAAAGATTTTCGCAGGGGGCAGATCTTTTTATGACCTATGTGCAGTTCTAGTTTTACTTCACACAGAGCAGGGAGGGACAAGAGCCTTATTTCCACAAAGAGCAGGGGGGCAAGCCCATAAGCTAATAGCAACTTTTCTGGGAGCAGGGGGGGCAGACCTTCCCAGCAGGGGGGGCACTGCCCCCTCTCACGCTACGGGTCTGATAGGCCTACATGGATATCCGTATCTATAAGCAAGGAATTCTGTGTGCATGTGTGTGTACGACTCGATGCATTCGCGCAATTTTGAAGATATCGACACGAAATTTGTGCAGGTGATTCACAAACGTCTCATCTCAGGTAATAGAGGGGTTTGCAGCCCCACGGGAGCCCCTGGGTGCCTCAATAGGCCTACGATCATATAAAGAATTCGGAAAAATCTGCCTAGATGGTCTCCACGATGCTGGTGATAGCTCAAAAGAGGTTGATGAACGGAGCCGATAGGGCCCCAGGGGCATCACAGAGGGGGCACCAGGGGGGCCCCAAAGGGGCATCACGGAGTTTTCACACCATTGTTTTTTGCGATGCTGGTAGAGATTCAACATTGGCCCTGAGGCCCCTAATGGATCCTGGGGCTCCCTCTGGGAGCCCCCGGGGGCCCCATTGGGAGCCGAAGGCCCCTCGATCGCTTATAAAATTGGGACAAATAGACTCAGATGCTCTTCACGTTGCTGATGAGGGCCAAGGGATTTGCTTGGGGTCGAAGGGCCCCAAAGGAGCCCCAAAGGGTCTCCTGATGCCCCTGACAGCCCTTTTAGCCCCAAGCATCGCCGGGTACCCCAGCTAGTATATTATATGTATATCAACGAGTGTTTTCCTGCTTGAAGTGTGACGGGTGATTGACTTTCATGAGTTTCAAAATATCTTTCACTGCTAGGTATCTTTTCTAAGCTAAGCACATATCGTCTAAATTTTTATGTATTTCTTTCTCTTTATGTAAGGCGTATAACACACTTGCTAATTACGCTAGCTTGTCTAGCTGCAGTCGGTGCGATAGGTAAATTACAGTCATAGTTGCAGGCCTAATGGCTAAAGTGCATCATGCAGCAACAGCATCCATTTCAATCCCTGCAACCAAGGCTACAAAGTATAATAGCCACAAGTTGTAATAAGTTAAGGCTATACTAGTTAAGCTGTATTTGGCCATATTTTTATGATCATATATTAACATTCATTATTAGGCTTTTATTATAGGCTTTTGTTTTGTTTTGATTTAGTAGTTTAGGGACCGTGTGTACTGTGTAGTACAAATATTACATACAGTTTGGTTCTGTGCAAGAGTGCAAGAGAGCCGACACCGGCACAGAACCGCTCCCCCGTCTTTAGTTACCTTTTACGACTCGCCCAGGGACTTTGGGCTGCAAGCCTATTTTTTTTCCTGGCCTTGAGGGGCCCTATAGTATGCAGGCCTTGTAGCTATGCATCATGTAGCTCGTTGTTCTATTTGTTATTGATTAGCTAACAATGCATGCCTGCAGGCCAATTTTAATGGACCGACTAGGCAATACGGCTGATTGCCACCAGGAGCTACTTATCACTACATTACATCACTTACACACGTCATACGTTTTTGTAGCCTTAGTATACTGGTTGCAAACTGCAAGCAGTTTTGACAGTCCTTTTGCTTCTTTTTGTTTCACAAAATGAGTTTCAAAAAAGCATTGTTATAAAAAAACGCAGAACAAAAAATTAGTTCAGTTGAACGGTAAACAGCACTTAGTAAAATGGTTGGATAGCCTATCACATCTGCTTCGGAGTATAACTTCAGACTGACATCTTGTTAATACTTGGGACGACTGCAGTGCACTAATAAAATTAAGACTAAATTTTCGACACGTACCATATGTTATCAATGTTCTGGTTATGTTTTTGTAGTAGCGCAAGTATTAGTATATCTTTCTTTAGCGAGGCGCTGTGGTGTAGTGGTTAAGGCGTTGGACTTTGAGTCCAGAGGACCTGGGTTCGAGTCCCAGCGCCGGCAACTATGAAACCATGCGTTACAGGCCCTTCAGCAAGGCTGTTTAAACACACAAGTGTCGCTAGCTGATAATCATTGTCCAGGCAGGGTAATTTATTATTCTGGTTGGCGTCAGGAAGGGCATCTGGCCGTAAACCCAGCTTCAATATAAACGTCTAACCTGTGTTAACATGGACACGGCGTTACAGGCTTGCCTGTAGCGCATAAGAATGGACGCCAGAAACGATGATGATCATCATTATTATTATTATTATAGTGCTATTACTTTGTGCATTGCAAAACTTCAGCTGCGCAATGTGCGCAGCCGAAGTTGATACACAAAGCACACATTTAGGATGATAGCCTATACTAGGCCTCCCAGCCTCCTACCGTACATGCATAAAGATCTATCATCTAACTTCCATGTGACGGAGTCACGGAGCTATGGTTCGTTCCGTTCCAACTGACTGCGAGACCGTGAAGTTGACTCCACGGTCGGCAGTCAGAATATATTACAAAGTATATCAGTCGGCGGACCGGAATAGATCACATTCCGAGGAGACGCCGCAAGCCGCAGACTCGGCAACAATTGCCAACGTTTTTCCCAGGACAGCGGCGTTATTGCGCCAACCAGCGAAGTCTGGCACCCGTACGTTGTGTATATTGCATGGTTTGTTCCCGTTGTAGACACCGAGTTTCGACCGCAATGAAACCGCACGTACATTGTATGTAAAGAGCATAATTCTAGGCTAGTAACACGGTGTGCCAAAAATGTTAACATGCCTGAAATCATGGGATCGTTGCCTACTTAACAACTGCATGAATAACAGCGGTTTTTTCGCATAGGGTCCTATGTAGTGGAAATAATATTTACATTATCTTAGAGCTTTATTGAGTATGGCAAAAACCTTATTGCAGTTGCACGCCACACAAATGGTTGTGTCCTAGAGGCCCAAACAGTATCTTTTTAAAAGTTCAACCGGAGCAATTATTCGGACACCAAATATTTCGCAATTAATCAAATCAAATCGCCTTGTGTACCTATACAGGGCACTGTTGCACAAAATGCACATACCACTGGCTCAGCAAAATACTTGCGCATTTAGAATTTCTGTGACCCTGCCAATTTTGCAAAACGCATCCCTACAGAGTATGCAAGCATACAGCTTACAGCATTAGAAGACTTACATTCACTGCACAAAATGACTGATATACATGTAGGTCTAATAAAATAAAATAATTTCATCATCTTTGCAGTGGGGACGCTACATAAGCGCGAAGTGAGCAACCGCTAAGCCCAGTTATGACTAGACGCTAAGTGAAGGACCGCTAAGTGAGAAACCGCTAAGTCTATTACCGCAAATATGACCATCCGTTACGTGAATAACCGCAAAAGTGACTAGCCGCCAAGTCAATAACCGCTAAAGTGACTAGACGCTAAGTCAATAACCGCTAAAGTGACTAGATGCTAAGTCAATAACCGCTAAAGTGACTAGACGCTAAGTCAATAACCGCTAAAGTGACTAGACGCTAAGTCAATAACCGCTAAAGTGAGCAGCCGCGATTTGTACCAGATTATAGAACAACCAGATTATTGGAGCATGAGCTTTTGTTATTATCAACACCAGATTATGATAACAAAAGCATGAGATTTTGCCATTATCAACACAAAAACTCTCAAGTAGGTAACGCAAAATACTTTTATTTTGAAGACACAAAAATATTATACAGAAGGGTACAATAACATGATATATATAAAATAGTATGCTAACATGATAGCAAGACTTCAAGTGTTTGAATACAAAGACACAAAAATGGTCTATAGGACTTCACACTACGAAGTGCAAAACAGTAAAACTAAATTGGTCCAGGACTTCACACTGCGAAGTGCAGATTAAGTTTGTCTCTTGTTTCCGAGCGACACAAGGGGCTTCGTTTAACTAGCTAATTTAGGATTAGGAAAACATCCGAAATTATTGTCATTTTATCCTTCACTTGAACCAATTATCAAGTCTTAACACGAACGTCATGCATAAAGCCAAACATTTTTCCGCCATTAATTTCAACAACCTCCGCGTTCAAAAGGTCTCACGATAATCATTTAGGCTTTCATTCACTTCGCTGCAATTACCTTTGCGGTCAATAGGTTTAGCGGCAATTCATTTAGCGCTTGTTCACTTCGCGTATATGCGCTGCCAATTGCGTCGCTGTTAAATACTTCGCGGTCAAGTATGCAACCCGTTTGTAATGTATTCCAGTGCACATTATTTCAGAGCACGGTGCAGTGGCGGCGTATATTTGCAGCGCGCGTAAATTAACCTATAGACAGCAGCCGTCAGCGAAAAGTTATTATATTCAAAATATCAGGACACAATCCTCAACACATACCCGTGAACTCGTCAAAAATAATTCTGGGACGGGAGGGGGAGGGAAAGGGGTGGGTGGAACATGCTACGTGGTGGTACAAATAAGCATAGAAAATTAGTTTCGACGACGAAACTGGAGCATCGTAGCATCTACGCGTACAACGTGCTTCGCGTTGTCTGATGCCAATGTAAGCAGCTTCAACAGTTTGTAGCAGTAATTCTTGCAGAAAGCATGCATTTGGTAACGCTAGCGCTTTCAAATTACATGTAGGCTACATCACATATAAGAAAAAGAGAGTGATTTCAGATAACGGTTTTTAAGAAAACAGTTTAAAAAAAGTTTACTGACGCGCGTCAAAGTCGGGTGCATCACTTGCATAAATACATATAGAACTTTATCCACCTCACTGCAGAAGAAACATAATTCAACACAACTCAAAACATAAATTAAATAAACAGATGCAGCATATACCATATTACACAACCATCAATGATGCGACAAGCATGCATGAATAGTATTTTCGTTTTATGAGTTTTATCCATATTGTTGAAAAAAGAATTTCACAGAAATACAGGTAAAACTATATTGCACAAATTGTTAGACCTATGGGCCTATATTGTGCACTTTATATGCCAATACAGGCTTATACTCTGCATGGGCATATAGTTTAGAGACGCTCAGGTTACCAAAAATAGACATATAGTTCAACAACCTCATTCACGTGCATTCACGTGCATTCAAGTGCATTCACGATATCCACCATAAATTTGCAGGTTGATAAAGAAAATGAGAGTTGATAAAAACAGATACTATATAATAATACAGAGCAGCATTGCACAAAGTTAGGAAAACTCATTGTCAAAGCACAAGGCGTTAGTACTTCTTTGCAGTTAACTGAGCTAAGCATGCGAGACAAACCAAACCAAGACTAAGAATCATTTCATTAGATTCAATATTTTCACTAAATATTATAAATATTAATTGTCATTTTTTCATTGCTTCATACACGCACACTTTGATGCAATATTTCAAATTGCTGCAAGTCATAGACATTCTGTCATGGAGAGCGAATTGGTTTATTATATTGGATGACAGTTTTTGAGAAAGTAACAACTAAAATTTTATGAAACGCCTAAATGGCGTGGGACACACTTGTGGCACTTCAAATATTGTCCATTCCAAAAATAAATTATTGACAAATTTGGCACATCAAACAGTGCTAAAAATGGCACCCGCTTGGTTCAATTTCTAGTCGACTATAGCCTATAGGTAATTCACGTCGTTATCGCGGTCAGCTGGGCACCCTGTACGCGCATACCGGCGTGGACGTCAGCCGGTGAGGAAGTGAAGCGCATAAACAAGCGTCAACACCTGTCGCGACCCCAATCCCTCGCTCTACATGCAGAACAGCGGGCGGACCAGCGGAACATATACACAGCTATATAGGGAAGCAAGCGGTAGGACAGGGAGAGGTACAGGCGGTAGGACAAGGAGGGGCACAGGCGGTAGGACACTCGAGGCAGCAGAGGAATGAGCGGTAGGACAAGTAGGATTACAGGCAATAGGACAAGGGCAATACACAAGCAATATACACTCAAGTGATCTGCCGCCTACAACATGCCGCGCTTATCATTGTAGAACGTGAAATTCTATCTGCGCCAAGTTGGCAATGTTAGGACAGCCCGAAAAAGTAAAATTGCAATAGTAGCCCTACGCCACGGTCTTGACAACACTTTTTTTATATTACAATAATATTATTAATGAATAGGCCTACACTGTTTAGTGACCAAAATCCCACGCCCCTATTTCCCCTTTCACACCGGTAGTTTTGCCAATCATTCAACAGCCTTTAGATATCGGACCCTGAACATGGCTGCGAGCGACGAGCGCAGTATTTCGTCTGCAGCGGAGTGATGCACAACGATGTGAGCGGGGGCAGGAGCGTAGCAGAGCCACATGTCACGTTGCAGAATGCCCTGAAGGCGGGGGCGGGGGGAGGGGGGGCAGGGAGCAGTTAGGGCGTGGGCAGGGGCGCAGGTGGTCAGTGGTGCTACTCCGCTATACGAACACCATTTTACAAAGAGCGTCGGCCAGTGGTGTCAAATATAAATAGATACGTGTCGCACGGCGTAGGCCTACGCCCACCATAATTGAAATTTGTGGAGCTGTGGTCGACAAGACGAATGTTAATTCGACATTTTAGCTTAACACCTGTCAACATTAGCCTACAATACCATCAGGTTAACACGCACCTGTTTACCAGTATCTATCAGCTATCTGATTAAGAACGATTCGTTTAAGAATTCACTCATATATAGAAACTTTTCTGATGACAGCTAATGTGATACGCCTGTGAGTGTGAGATTTTTGTCTTATCACTTGAGATCACTTCATTTGTGTTCATCTACAATCTACCTCCACTTTGACAGCTGTTGTTATGGTGTAGACAAGCCCATTTCATCACAGTTCTCCTATTCAAGATTGCATAATAGAACCCTAGTAGCCTACATGTGTATGTTTAAGATTTTAATTGAGATAAGATCTGATCTTGGACATGTATGATGTATCACATTGATAGCACTACGTGCATCTATTTCACTTTGGTGCATTGATTCAGATGATAAGTGCTCGATGAACGCGGTGACCGATCAATAATACTGGCAAGCAAGACCGGCATTTTTCCATGCTGTCAATGAAAAGGGACTGAATGTCACCTGCTTCCGCTAGACTGATGACAAATATGAACTTTATTCGTCAAACGACAGAAGCAATACAGTGAAAATGACATACAGTGACAGTTAAAACAGAACAGCAATGAAGTAAATATGTGCAAGAGAAAGCTACAGCAACAGTTAAAAGGCAGGCTACAAGAAAATACTTTTAAAAGCCACGTAAATCATTGCCTTGATCTTGGGAGCAGACCAGTTAATATCAATATTGCACACT
>JAQIWG010001844.1:0-22598 GCA_034695025.1 Chamaedrilus cognettii | reverse complement strand
ATCGCATCACTATCGCATCACTATCGCATCACTATCGCATCACTATCGCATCACTATCGCATCACTATCGCATCACTATCGCATCACTCATCGCATCACTGGTAGCCTATTGCATAACAGATTATGAAAGTCATTGAACAGACTGAACAAAAATTGGAATGTCTCATTATCGATCATATCCAGTACGTGCAGATAAATATGAAATAATAAGTATTAGTTAAATGCATCATATATACTACATAGGTTAATATTAGTAATGACATTTTATGAATTTGTGTGCGAAATATTTCAGTATGCCGTAAGTTAAGTTACCAAAACATACTAGCATCAATGCACCATTGCATTAGCAAACTTCAATAATTGTCTAATCCACAACACTCCCTGTCTCACAGGCAACCAACCCTTTGCTGGTGCACAATAGTAGCATTACACCAGACATATTCGTATTTTGATATAGGAGTAAGCCCTACTAGCCGCCAAATACTAGCATGATATCGACACAATGATATAATTATGGACACAGTAATATGTACAGTATAGTGACACTATCTAGTGTGTCTACAATATAAAAAAGCTCCAGATCTAAAAAGCATTTTCACATACATCGTGTCACGTGACGCCATTAAAAAACTCGATTTTCACAACAGGAACCTGAGTATCCAGCAAATATCTGACAAAATTCAAAGAAAACTAAATTCGGTAACGATCCATTATAAATATCGATTTGAATGACCAAAACAATATCGAACTTGCTAGTGATCTAGTATCTACCACATCTGGTATTATTATTCTCTCTGACTTGTAGCGTGCTTGATTTGTCAGTTATTAATGAATTTGATTTGGGTCACAACGGCGATAATTTGCTTTGAATCGATGCAGAACAAAGAAAGATTCGCAACGTAATATTGGTAAATCGATGTAACAGTTAGAAGCTGGGCCGATATAATAATTGGAAGCCTAACATACAGACGTGTAGGTCTAGCAGCTGGTCGCGTGGTAAAAGTATAGCTCAACAGTATACTGGAAGCGAACACTATACATGCAAACACTATACATACGTAAATACATGTAGTCTACAAATGAGATTGTCAACAGAATTCTGAAGTTGAGAGCGCAATCTTGAATATAAAAATATATTATCGCCCAATAAAAATACATCATTGATCGTCAACACAGAATCATTGCTAAGACGTTGATAAACGTTGGGGAAATTGCACTCTTACCTACAGAGGGAATGTTTTACAGGCCTTTCTTGTTTTTCAAGATTGCTTTCTATCGTGTTGGCATACTTGTAAGTTGTAACTTATAAATACACAGGCGGCAAGCCGACTAGTCTGCTGCACAGTTCCCAAAAGGACATTATACCCGCAGTTCTGCTTCTCTAACTTTATCATAAACCAAACCCAAGCCTAACCTACAAAAATTATCCAACCCATCCAAACCTAACCTTGAACAAAAATGACTAAAATTATAATAATGATCATAGCGGAACAGTATTATAGTGGATCGGTTCTATGGCATATCAGCCTGTGTGCACGGACCATCACTGCAAATAGAAACATAATAGAATGATGAAGCAGTTGATCAACAACAGCTTCATACATTCATTCGTTCAAAATAAAGTTTATATAATAGTTCGCGCAATTGCAAAGTTGTTCTTAAAATTTAAAGTCAGTTTAAAAGTTAATTTTCATTATATAATATAAAAGTAGAAAAATCATAAATATATAACGAAGTTCAAAAGTTTTCTTTGTTGTAGACAAAATGAGTCCCGGACGGGTCAAAGCTCGAATGTTCTCGGCTCTTCTGTTCCAGAATATCCGACATGACGGCCGGACCACAGAAGAATACTCCCACCTTCTCGCTGTGGCACACAGAACACATGAAGATCAGTAACAAACAGATATGAACTACAACCTTCGCATGATAACATATTACATTTATTGCACATTCTATAATAATAATAATCATCGTTTTTGACGTAAATTCTAATGCCTTACAGGCACGCCATGTCCGTGTTAACACAGATTAGAAGATTTATATTGATGCTGCTGGATTATTTCATATAGTCCAAATTCTCCTGCACCAAATCTTTTTTTCTCTGTATCTACCAATTGTTGGGAATACCATTCACTGTTAAATCTGAGACCCAGATCTAAATCTGGGGCAAAAAAAATTTAAAAAAGGATAAAGAGAAATTTGTCTATTGTTGACGCAGTAAATTTCTCTTGAAACGTCCACAAACCTCCTTGAAATTTGAAACATGCCCTAATTTTGAAACTTACATAATCGTGAAAGAAGGACCTAGGACCATAAAAAAGGACAAGCAGCAAAACACTCTTAAGTAGGCCTAAGGCCTCAAAAATCTCTGTCAGCACCCCCTCCCCCAATCGCAAGTTCTAAATACAGAAGAGAAAAATTGAAACCCTTCCCAAAGTGAAGTTCAGCGCGCGACCCTGATCTTTGTCAATTGTAACCGCTGCAGGTCAAGGAACAAAGAATTGGCTTGTAACCCAGTGCTCCCCGGAAGAGTCATAAAAGGTGACTAAAGAAGGGGGAGCGGTTCTGTGCCAGTCATCTTGCACAGAGCCTTACTGTCTAGACTTTATACTACACACGATCCCTGATCGACAAAAAACAAAAACAAACTGTCAATTGTCAAACACAACCAAGCATATACATCTCTAGTAATTCACTTGATTCCAGGCATTTATCCAAGATTTTTGAAATGGAATTAATAGTCTCGTTCAATTTTGACTCCAAACGCAGCTGTTATTCTCCTTTGAATCATTAAAATTATTTTGCACATATTGCTTTCCACGTCCTACTACCCCCCCTTTATGGATGGTGTTCCAGATCAGATTTTTTTTTGGGGGGGTACTGCGGGGGTGTAGAAGGATTGCAGCTAAATCCCTGATCGATTTGCTCGGTAGAGAGCGATAAATTATGAAGGACAAAGGCATTAACAGAGAGATGGCAAATAACTGTAGTTTGTGGAGTCTCATCGTTGGGAAACACAATCTGTGCTAGCTGGAAAAATCGGATTTAAAATGCAAATGATGATGATAATGATGAAATGATTCTTTCAACAAAACCTTATTTTGCGCGTATTACATTGTCAGGGAATAAAACCCAAAGCCGGTCCAAAGTTGCGTCCCTCGGTCGTACCTCACGTGCGCCGCCTTCTTGTCGGAGAAGATCTGCTCCCAGTCGGGGCGCCCGAAGCGCGTCTTGTGCCTGAGCTGCGTGACGCGGTCCTTCTCATCCTCGTCCCCATCGATTATCTCATTCGCCTGCAAGTGCAACGCATGCGTTCACTCCCTCAGCTCAAGCCTTGATGGGCATGCTATACAGGACACAACTACAAACAAGGAGGTAGCATGGTATCTTGATACAGAGTGTGCTGAGTAAAGGTGATTTCTTAACTTAACGCAACACAATTATTATATAGCGTATTCGTCAGATCAGACTAAAGACTTTTTTACTACGATAAACCTAGAATGGCAATATTGTTAGATTCTGCGGGTGCGCGTTCGCACTCTTGTTGTATGACCTCAACCTATTATCAAACTACAAATGGGCAAGAAGTCCAACTCGCTCGATAGGAGCCGGTGTCGCAGCTAATGAGAGTGCCAATTGCGCTGCTTTTGACCCGCCTATCGATATATGGTGCGGATTATATCAGCAGAAAATTGACTGTAGGAGAGAGCATGGATTCGACCAATGATGACGTCAGGTTATGCAGTAGGCTTCTCGCTCGGGCTTTGCGGCCTTTGTTCTAGAGAACGTTGTGGCATAGGGGCCTACAGCGCAGCATGTTACTGGTTTTCACTTATGAAACTGTTAAGGAAGAAATACTTTCTATGGGCCTGCGTTATTATCCTACAGATCTAAATTTTAATATAGGATTTAACACAGAAATGTATAAATGTATAGCCTATGCTGTAGATGATAGCTTTGGCAACAGTAGAGCTAGCCAAACAAAGAGTGATTCGATGACGCGTTGTAAACTTTTTGTCACTAACAAAAGTTAACACTTTCTTGTAGCATCGTCATCTCCATCAACAAAAGTTAACACTTTCTTGTAGCATCGTCATCTCCATCAACAAAAGTTAACACTTTCTTGTAGCTTTTTAATCTCCATTAACAAAAGTTAACACTTTGCTCTAGTATTATATTGTCCACATACCTGTTCGTGCGTCCAGCCGCGCGTCCAGTAGATCTGGATGTCAAGGAAGTGTGTGTTGTCGGACGCCTCGACGCGCTGTTCGAGCGAGCGCAGCAAGTCGACGAACCAGGAAAAAGCGTGCGTGTCGGGGCAGACCCAGTAGAAGTAGACCTTCTTCAGGCGCGGTCGCTCTCCCATAGAGTGCATGTACCTGCGTCATCGGAAATCCCTTATGGATGTCCGTTGTGACCTGTTCTGGGGCCTGTTTCTCTAAACTTTCCTAACCTTAAGCTTAAACTTAATCCTAAGTCATATTCGAAAAAATTTAAATACATTGCCGACCGCAATGACGTCATCCTTGTGGTTTAGAGAGCGTGACAGCGCGGAGTTGTCATACAAACGATAAGATTTGCTAAGATTTTTTAAAGAACTTCTTAAGACAAAAATTTGTCTAAGATATTTTGAGAAATAGGCCCCTGGTTTCTATTTGAAGAGAGTTCAGGAAAATAGCATTTTTGTAAAATTCCCATCGTTTTCGAAATTGAGGATAAATTCAGGCGCGGCCGCTCGCCTTGAGAATGCATGTACTTGCGTCACAGAGGACAGGGGCGGGTCTAGAAGTTTCTTAGTGGGGGGATGACAATCATTTTCATTAAATTTTCGTTATTTTCTCAACTCGTGATGATGGAGATTTTTTCCTCCCATGCAGAACTCACACGACGATTTTCAAACCTATTTTTTTAATCGCAAGTGGATTGAATCTAAGAAGAATTTACAAAAATCACCGGTCTTTACATGAAAGTTAATTACCTTTGATGCTGCTCTTGCAAAAGGCCTTTCGGACTACAAAATGCTAACTTTAAACATCTAAAATAGATTTCTTTATTTGTTGACACACATTGACATGTGTGCACACATGACATTTAAAAAAAAATTGCATAATGCTTATTATATTTAAAAAATTGTAATTAGGCAAATAGGATGTAGTATTTAAAATGCATATGGATTGATTATTATTGAAGTGTACCCTGCAGCTTGCTCACCAAATGTGCTTGAGTATGGAAGCGAAGGGCGTGACTCCAATACCAGCCCCTATCAACATTGCCACGCTGTGTTCAAAGACATCCTGTAATGAAAAATAACACGCAATGCATTAAATGTGACTATAAAGTTGAACAAAGATAATACACGCTCATCCGCAACCACGCGTATGCATTCTTGCATTTCGTTGAGCAGCGGAATTTTGCTGAGCTCAATCGCTTGCCTACGTTACACGCCACAGAAGATTTTACAAAGTTCAATGATACTCGCACACATTTCAATCAATCAATCTTGAGGCGTAATAGAACCTAGGCTAACCTAACTTCTTTTTTATCGTGTAATCTGTTAATGTCAATTTTTCAACAGGTTTACACATTTTTGCCCTGATCAGGACTGCTAAAGCTGGGTTTTTACGGCCGGATGCCCTTCCTGACGCCAACCAAATAAATAATTATCTGGCACGGGGTTAGCAGCTAGCGACACTTGTATGTTGTTTAATAGCCTTGCTCAAAGGTCTGTAACACCATGGTTTCATGGTTGCCGGCGCGTGGGGCATGGTTTCATAGTTGAGGCATAATAGATTTGATAGAAATGTCAAAAATGCTCTATGAGATGGTGGAGTTCATCGGCAACAATAATACTGACATAACATTGACATTGAGATATAGTGATGCGCTGTGGTGTAGTGGATAAGGCGTCAAACTTCGAGTCCAGAGGACCTGGGTTCAAGTCCCCGCGCCGGCAACTATGAAACCATGTGTTATACAGGCCCTTCAGCAAAGTTGTTAAACACACAAGTGTCGCTAGCTGCGAACCCCGTGCCAGATAATTATTTATTTGATTAGCGTCAGGAAAGACATCCGGCCATAAAAACTCAGCTCCAGCAGTTCTGATCAGGGCGGGCGAAATCGTAAAAAGGAGCTTAGCTTAAAAAAAAGAAACATTGACATTGAGAGCTTTGCTTACCTCACTGCAGGTACCAAATGGACCATCAACCACAAATCTGTGGGACAACAAATGTTTCAACATTCAATACGCTTTCGAGTGGTTCAATAAATTATTATGATTCAAAGATGGATGGATTGATTTTTTTAATTCCTAAATTTGCTGTCATAATCGAAAATATCATGTAATTGCCATAATTTTGCAATGCCCAGTTAGCGAGATTGAAAATTAATTTGCAAATGTATGGGAATGCCATGTTGAATTTTAAATACCAATTATGGCCTTTGTTGAAGAATATATATACATTCCTTTTACAAATGTGGACAGCCTCCATATTGACAAAAAGTAGTAACACAATGTACGCATTAAAGAAAATGAAATAAGGACTAATAATAGAATAGTTACAAAGGTCAAACCTAGGCATGGCGTCAATGTTTCCCTTGGCTGCCTCGCACGCTTTGAACACAGTCTCCGTCCAGTCACCCACTATACGAATATGAACGCTAAAGATATCTTCCGACGGCGCCTAAAACCCAAGGCATCATCAGCCATCAATATTGAAACCATGGCAACAAGGTCAGGTCATTTTCTTTGGAAAAAGTGTTTAATTTTATTATTCTATTATTAGTATCATCTCAACATACAAGAGTAGCAACATACAAGAGTAGCGACATACAAGAGTAGCGACATACAAGAGTAGCGACATACAAGACTAGCAACATACAAGATTAGCAACATACAAGACCTCGACACCTCGACACGTCGTGCAGGACACGGCTGAAACTATAATGTTTCTGAGATGCCCATTATGTCCCATGGTACCAATAACAGTACTACCGTCATTTGGAATAATTCGACACTGGCTATTTTCCAGTGGAGCACGTTGTTGCACTACGCAAAATAATTTTTTTGGACTCGCTAAAATTAAGCCCTTGTTACATATTGAGAGCCCTATATGATTTATCAGGCCATGGTAAACTGTCACGACTAGCCGCTTCTTACAACGTATCAACGCAGTCGTTAGTGCTCGACTCGTCACGTATCATTAATGACTATTTCGCTAATTGTGTGAACTCTATCACATGATATTGTAAATTTCACCGAAATTTAGCTAGCTCTTCAACTGTACGTTTATTTAAGTTTTTATTTCTTTATTGCGTTCTGCCTTGATGGTGAATAAAACATTTATGTATATAATGTGTTTTTATGCATAGATGCAAATTGAGCCGATTGGCTGGAATGAAAACATCGTTTACTATAATCTATGGCGCTGTGATGTATAAAAAACTGGAATATGATGCTGAATTACCTGAAATGACAGTCCAAAGGAGAACTTTTTGACCTCTTGCGAGCAGATCCACATTTTATTCCAAAAATTCTCTAACGTTTTCTATCCCTGTCGATCAGAAACCTTCATACCAAAAGCTGGATTCAACGACCATATAGTCAAATCCTCAGTCTATGGTATCCCAATGCGGAATAAATTCAGGCTCAGCATGCTATCCGCAGCAGTCAACCTATGACATGGCTCGGTTTCATGCAGCACCTTTTTTTGGGTTTACTGGACAACTTATGAAGCGCCGTGTCATGACGTAAGTCATCTCTAGGGCGCTGTGCACTCCTCGACATTATGAGGTGCTGGTATCTTCTTCATTTAATTCGTCAAGCGCCGCTGGCAGCTGGATCAGCCACGACACCCACGTTACCACACACAGTCCATCTGACACAGGATCTAATTCGCCAGATCTCTGAACTTGTGAGCTGCGAAGCTATCGTAATCTTGTGCAAGTACTGCCAATAGTACCACGTACTGAAGTGAGAGTGAAGGGGTGCCACTGGAGGCGTGATACGTCGGGACAGTTGACGAAGATATACTGTCCCGACATCATCCTGAAGCCCGCTCGACGCATCTGGAGCTCGAGCACACGGGAGGGGTGCTGCACGGCCTGCGCAGACATCACGCATATTGAACGACTATTATTAAAGGCCTACGCAGGGAGGCTCACGCGGCCAAAGCTCCCCTTTACGCTAAACCGGAGAAGGGTATTTGTTGTGACGGCTATGATTTGAGATTGCGTACTCCTATGATGACTTCCAAAGTTCCGGAAAATTGTCCCAAATTTATTCTTGCTATAGTTATACTGTAGAAATTTGGCGTAATGATATTGACGAATCATACTATTAGATAGCTTGCTTGCGAGTCATCAGTGAACAATATCAACTGAATATAGTAGTGCATGCAACAATTGCTTTTGAACTGCGATAGTGCAAGGGAAATGAATGGCTTCATTTATTTCATTATCAAAATATATGAGCCTTAATTATCTATCAAAGGGACCGCACAACTCAATAATACTAAGATTTGCAGCATGTCATCGGAATCCTTAGCTAAAACTTATATTATACAAACACGCTATACTTTTCAGGCTTATTGCCTGAAAAGTATAGCGTGTAAGCATGGCTAAATTTAAAACATTTATAAAATAGACAAAACATACGACATTACCTTTACGAGTTCAACTTTCTGGAATCTTCTATAAAATCGAATGAGCCGTTCGATCAAGTACAACGTCAGTGGCAGGACGACCCACATCCAAGTCTGCGCAACAAGGGCCGATAAGAACTATTGTTCCCCAATCAAGGCCCTTATAAAGAAACTCCTCATCACAAATTCTGACAATTTAGAATAGTATTTAATTTCAACTTGGAGTAAATCAATTAGCCGATTTTTATGACGCGGCCAGCTAAAAAAAAACCCAAGGTTAACCTTTTTTTCACTTTGGCCGCAATTGGCTATCATGCATCGACGCTGATGCAATTTTGTTTAACCGTTCCTGAAAGCCTATTCAATGGTGAATTGACAAAAATCCTGAACGGCTGGTTGATCGACCTCGATTTGAAAAGAGCTGATTCGCACATTACTCAATGTGTGGTTTAAGCTAATCTGCGAAATAAAATTTTTGAGTTGCTCGACGACTTTCGTCGATTTGAGTGCGAATTAGCAAATGAGAAAAAATATCATTGAACTCTGATATGCGTTAACGTTCCAGAAGGTTGTATTAGTGTTAAAAGATGTTAAAAGTGTTGAAAGTTCAGTTGCAATATCGTGAAAAATTCAGTTCTGAAACGTAATTGATTTTTCGTTGTTTCCTGTGATAATTGGCAGTTAATTTTCAGAAATCTGCGAATAAAAAAATTACTTCGCAGATTACTAATTCGCACATTAAATAGAGACCGAGCAACATAGATTTGTGTTAATTTTGACTACGGCACTAAATCGCACTCAAATCGCACTCAAATCGAGGTCCAGCAATCAGCCGTTATGTCCCTTTTATATGAATTAAGTTCATAATAATGATGACTTGATTATTGTGTTCTGGAGTTTAGGCCTAGGGAACGCTTGAAGCAACATAGACTATTACAAGTTCGATCCGGTTTAGTGCCTCAGAGCCAAGCAAAAAGAACCGCAGGCTGCTCCAATGAAGGGGATTTAGACAGAGTACCATGTCACGCACGAGTCGACACATCAAATCTTGACAGTTTTGCGAAAAGCCTGCACTGCAGTCACGCTGCAATGCAGTCGAAGTCGATACTTTTTGCTTGCTTACATTCTACTTGATTTTCATCCAAGGTATTCTGACTCTGTGAGCAATCCCATAATAGCCTAGCAGTTCATGGAATTTATTTCTCTATCTAGCAGTTCATGGAATTTATTTCTCTATTCTTTCGAAGTTGAAGTACCGCAATAAATAATCTGGTATCGGCTTCAAAAATTAGTTTAAGTCACATAAATCACTCTGATGAAGCGTTGCATGCATGCGTGTATCAACAGCAAAAAACGTGTATTAGGTTGAAAACGAGCATTTAAGATGTACAATAATTTACAGAATCGAATATATAATAAGTCTTTCTTATATCCATTTAAGCTAAGCTAAGACATGCAATGAATTAAATTCAAAGCCAATGCCAAGATCAAATTAGGAATGAGCATTAGAAATGAACGTGAGGAATGGGAACCGAAAATTTTGATTTTATGCTACAACTGAAGAGGTAAGTTTCAACCGTGAGGCCAACACAATTTGCACTTGAATTTTACATGCTCCACGTTTCCATCCTTTATCAGGAAATGCCATAAGAAAGGGTTTTGAACTCTAATTCTGAGTTTGGTGAAAATATTGTATCACTATTCTGTCCTTCTCACTGAATTATATTGTAGACATATGACGTCAATTTTTAACTGTTTTAGCTCATAAGTACAGAAATTCTGTTTGCATTATAGTTGAAACCAAAGTCCTTTTAGTCTCAATAACATTTTAAATATTGGGTATATATTTCTCTAGTATTGCAGAGGTTCGTTTTTTATACGTTCACGGTGTATACATGTATATAGGCTTATTGCTGAACTATTATTTTTCTCTTTGCTCAGACTATATTTTCTTTAATTAATTTCAAAACAAAGTTATCACATCCTCAACAACACGGAGCCTCACTATGCGAAGCACTAGATAACGCGCTTACTTCGGGAATGTGTCCCGTGAACTGAGGATCAGGACAGACTTGAACTCCGTCGGAATTTACTTGGTTCCACTCGGTCCAGCGGTTCTTGCAAAGCGTCAGGTTATGCTCGTCGAGATTATACTGCTTTCGAATGGCGCCCCTGAAATAAAGTTGTGCTATTTTACACAGAAAAGTCACAATGAAACCATCAAACCAACAAACTTTGCAATTTACATTCATGATATATCATATGCATGTAGCATATAATGTGATAATCATATAGCTATATAAAAGAGACTGGTATATATATACATGAATTAGTATATAATTTATTTATTTGCATGCTATACGATCAGGCATTCTAGCCTAGAATCGAATTAAAGAATCTTAGATTTTTTCTTTCCGTATTTATTACTTCAAGACAAAATATAAGCACATAAATTATATAGGAGTCGAGTCGCACAAGAAGTAGGCCTAACCAGGTAAGCAAAAAAAGATAAACATCCCCGAGAAGGCTCGTGCCTATATCAAACCCCTACAGCTCGATTATGGAACTATATTAAATTGTGCATATCAGCAAACGCAGTCGGACAAAAAAACATTAACACTTCAAAAAGACAAATGAAAAAAAAAGATTACTAGCTGACAGACGTCAATTAGGCCTAACTAAGCATAAATACATTGCATATAAAAAAAATTGAAAATATGAAAAATAAATAGAATAGGAAATAAATTATTTAACATAAAATGTTTGATGGCGTGACGTCACAATGAGAGACTCACGTGCAGCCGTGAGCGATGATGACGGCAAAGAAGACGAGAAAGAGATGATGCGTGTACCAGAATACTTCAAAGAAATTCCGTCTGCAGAAAACACAAGCGTCGTTCTATGATATTCTGGATACCTTCACCCATTTGGGGTTAAAATCAGCTGTGGGACATAGAGTCCCACAGCTGACAAAAATAAAAAATAAAACATAGTGACTTACGGTCTAATACAACGTTGAACAAAACGTTGATTATTCCATGTATTAAAAGTTTGAAAGTAAAATACAAGCAGTGACGTGACGTCATGATTCCATTAACTGCTGCCGCCGATAGTGGGCTCACAGCAGCAGTCATTGTTACCTTGTGACGTTAGCTCGTCGCTTGCATTTTAATTAGAACTTTCATGGTGAAAAGTGAAAAAAAGCGTGAAAAAATCACGGTTTTATGCATACGTTGGTTTATCCGCAAAATATTATTCTACAAAAATAGGTAAGGGTCTCGTTCCACGATGCATGAAAAGTCTGTAATTAAAGTACAAACAGTGAGCTGACGTCACAGTGCTATTGACTGCAGCCTACCACTGCCAGCCGACAAGCGGCTCCGCGCAGCTGTCAGTGGAACAGTGATGTCATTTCAGCGCTTGTAGTTCAGTTATAACCTTTTCATGCATGCAAATCTGCATGCAAAAATGCATCGTTGAACGAGACCTTAAGCATATCGATTATCATACAACGATGCCCTGATGTCACCAATAAAGCATTATATGCATATTAGAAGCAGAAAATATAATATCACTAACGCATATAGAAACTTTATCGTAAAATAAAAACTAAAGGATAGATCATAACTCAATAAAAAAAAAAACTGAAGGATAGATCGTAACACAATAAAAACTAAAGGACAGATCGTAACACAATAGAGCTGAGCTTACAACACAAAAAGCTGCAGAACATATTACAAAAAGTGCATTGCGATCAATTTTTGCACTGTGTTTAATTAAGTAGAAATCAGATAGAGACACATACCGGATATATTCCATAGAGGAAGACACCATGAGGACGAGGGTGAGAAAGGCGATTACGCCGGTCGTCCCAACCAGTGACTCCAGCACCTCAATATGAGAATTCTACACCAGGCATCATCAAATTTAAATCATTTCGCTTTTATAACAAAAACAGCAAAATGAGAAATTTGTCACGACGTTGCAAATAGATAGGCCCATTAAGCGCATTCTACATTCGCTGATTTGGAAGGTACAAGCAAATTTGATGAAACAACTTTTCACCAAATTTGTTGGATGATTAATTAATTAATCTATTTTTTGCTATGATTTGCTGTGTTTTTTACACAGTAAGTTTTTCTCAAATATCTAAAACTTTAAAAATCCGTCAGCATCCCCCCTCGCTCGCAGTTTCAGCACACGGGAGGGCAAAGTTTCAGTCAGCGCCTCCCCCCCCCCCACCCCGCGAACTCGGCTGCAAGTCGAAAGTCAAAACTCTATCCGAGATTAAGTTTAGCCGTCTGTCTTTGCGCGACCTACCGTGTCATTGGTGAGCACTGGGTTGACCCAGGTCCCGTTTGGCTGACTAGGGAGAGAGCTGAGCTTGTACTTGAGCTTGGTGTCATCGTTCGAATGGGCGGCCGCCTCGATGAACCGTACGAAGTTGAACGAGTGACTCAAGTAGTGTATCACTACGACAAGCATACTTTTATGTCACACTGATGGGGAAAATTAGAGAAAAATTGACGTCAACATCTTGTGCTGGGATATTACAAGATAATAACCTAGCAGCACGCACGCCTCTGTTCTAAAATGTGCTTCAACTGTCATGTTATGCTCGTGTGACGTGTCAAGTGAATTATTTATCAAACAAAAAAAGATAAATTATTTCTGTTAAAGAAGGTGTTCAGGTGGGCTGTACAGTTGCCTACCGGCCCAAAAGCAGATGGTGTAGCCGCAGAGCTTGTGGAAGGAGATGTTCTTGTCTAACTGTCGACAGATAGACCGCCGCTTGGAACACTGAAATAATAACAAGAAACAACATATTTTTAATTGACAAAACCCAAATTTAGCAGCGAACTGTTCGACGGCCAACAATATTTTATAATTTTGATACTCCAGACTAAATGCAAGACTTGTCCATAGAAACGCACCTACAACAGTTGTTTGATATAGACTGTTGAATAGGAGGGTATTGTATTGGTAAGGGGAACAAAAATCTGCAATAAAAATTTTCGAAATCGTTGCTGTTGTCTTGCAATTCATTTTTTTCGATTAAGTTCAAAATTCATTTACACAGAAACGGTGACAAATTTTGTAAATGCGACTTCAGATTCAGATTCCTTGCAACGTATTCTATGAGATAGGTCATTTTCCCAAAAATGAGAGAGATTTGAAATGGTTCAAAAATAATTAAAACAAATATTTGGAATGTGCATGCTCCAACAGACTACAGCGCCAATGACAACGGTCGTGGTAACGGCGCCGTTACATTTGAATCGCAATTTCTGATTGGTTGCTGTTGTCGACGTTGTGACTGCCGCGAATTTCAGGTACAGTTCAATACCCAAGAAACCTCCTCTTTTGAATTAGCGATGAGAGATGGTCTGAAGCTGCCTCGGCGGACGATTTATTTCCGTCTTGTCATGATAGTGGATCTCTGCAAGTACTTTAATTTTTCACCATTATTGGTTTTGCACTAGTGTTTAAGCGTGCGACCGCGACTAGTTTCATCCTTTAGCCTACATACTAATAAATTGAGAAAATCTATCACCAGTAGAGCTGATTGCGGATACAAGTATGATAAATTAAATTAGTATATCTTGTCATTTGCACGCAGAATAATTGATCAATAGTAAGCAATTCCAATAACAAATTATTTAAACGATGCTTTTCACGAACTTGTCAGCCATACAATACTTATCCACCTCTCTCTTCTCAAACGTTTACTTCAACAAGGTTAAAAGCTAAACTAACGTCCTTTTTATCGTGTAAATACACGAATCCACAAATAATAATTCTCCATGAAATAATCCAATAAATAATATCAACTTGATTGCGTTTTTGAGAATAATACCATAATATTGCATGTTACACAAACGCGTTCAAACGTGACTTCTCATAATGTATCAAGGCGCGTTTACATTAGATCTTATGACTCTCTTCCGGTCCCCTTCCGGTCATCTTGCGGGAAGAGCCATCTTACGGGAAGGCGGCCGTGAACAAGCGTCTTGCGGGAAGCCGACGCTTCCGGAAAAAAGACAGCATCTTGCGAGCGGATTGCGGGCATTGCGGGAAGATTTCCCAGGAAGATCATCCGGTAAGATGTAATGTAAATTCATCATTATATGGTATAAGGCTACAATAATGGATTTTGCAGTAGGCCTATTATAATGGCACGATGTAGCAGTAAAATGCAGCTTGAGAAGGAATCGTATGTAGAGATGAACAGAACTGCCAAAGATCGGCTGGCGTAGAAGGTTTGGACACCAAAGACCTGCCATGTGACAGAACAATGCTTTAATTGCTCCAGCCGGTATGCAAATTAGCAAGAGCCAAGAGGGATTGGCGCAGATTCCATTCTCGCGGCTTGCCTGGCCTGGGTCTATTACATTGAGATGGAATTTCCCACAAGCAGTAAATAGACTACAATAGTAGCTGCCGTTCGTCTATTTACAGCGCCTTCAATTGAATTCGCGTAGGCACAAGATAAACATGCGATCGATTGAAGTAAAACTGAACGGCGTTGTTTGCGTGGCATTGCTACAAGCCAGATCAGTAATCGGGAAGTCACCTTCATGACAAACCCATTTGATTCAGTATGGCTATAGCCATAAACTGTATGGCTTTATTGGCGATAGTCTTTAGGTTATACCGAGAAATTTTCAGGAAATAAGTATATCTTTCTTATTTGCGATCAGAATAACTTTCCCATGGTTTTCTTCCTTAATGATTTACATTGGTTTCTAAACTACATACACAAGAGTGCTTTAAATATACCGCAGACTACGAATGCAATTCACAAATTTGTTCACAAGTGTGAGGTCAAGAGTCCTGTTGCTTAGTAGTACGAGCAAGGGTCGTACCTCGCAATGGGTGAGGTCAAGAGTCCTGTTGCTTAGTAGTAAGATCAAGGGTCGTACCTCGCAATGGGTGAGGTCAAGAGTCCTGTTGCTATTAGAAAGATCGTATACGGCGAAGTCGTAGCATGCAGTGTGTTTGATTTAACGTTTTATTGCTCAATAGTGAGATGTCATATCTTGCAGTTTGTTAGATAAAAATTCCTATTCCTCACTGCGAGTGATATCAAGTGTCGTATCGCGCAGTGTGTGTGGTCAAGAGTCCTATTGCTCACTGGGAGTGAGTTGAAGTGTCGTACCAGGCAGAAGCCGCGCAGCAGTGAGAAAAAGTTGTGTGAGATCTGGAGTCCTATTGCTCTGAGCCTCAGAGGGAGTGAGTTGAAGTGTCGTACCTCGCAGGAGCCGCGCAGGAATGAGATAAAGTTGCGACAGACTGGGAGCAGGATGAGCGCCAGGTTGAGGTGGAGCGTCGCGGCCGAGGCGCGCGAGAAAGACACGGACAGCTAGACGGACAAAGGGAGAGACACAGACGTACAGCAGCGTTACCAAATATAGGCTTACGATAATACTAAATTGTACAATAATTTGAGATCAAAAAGGGCGTTTGTAGGATGTACGATAACGGGTTTAGGATAATCGTACAATCGTACGTAGGCCTACGATGATTTCGAGGCACGTGAATTTTTTTTTGGACAATGTTCAATTTCTGGAAGTTGAAATTTTTCGACAACACCCCCCCCCCTGCCCCAGCTCGTGAATATTTTGCAGACCACCGTTACAGTACTGATCTACATTTTCACCCATGGGCGCGGCATTTTTTTGAAAGGAGCTGCATTACACCCCCTGGGGGGTCAGCCGTTGGGGGGGGGGGGTGGGTGTTAAGCAAAAACTGGGAGGGGGGGAGGTTATACTATTGCACCCCCCTGGGGGGTCAGCCTTTTGGGGGGGTGTCCAGCAAAAACTGAGGGGGTTAAACGCCCCCCTAGGGGGCTCTGCGTTCTTAATTCGATACCTTGTCAAATTTAATCAACACAACCACCGATGTCGGTAGTTAATTTGTTTACCAGGTCGCCTTGACGTTTTACGTATCGTTAACATAAAACAGTTGGTTTTCACTAAACGATTATTATTGTGCAGTAATGAAGTAGTTGAATACTTGAAGACTATTATGTCGTTGCGTAGTCGGGAACTAATTAATGCTCAACACAGATTTAATAATAATATTTGTTGGCCTGTTGGTAAAATTTGAGCTTTGACATTTACTTTTTTTTAAGTAGGTGTATGTGCATCTAAGGTTGGGTTGTGATTTTTAGTTAGTAGCATCTATTGCAGATTACTTCGTGAAATTCTTGCGGAGGAAAAGCTTTTAGCTTTAAACGATGATTGTGTTTGTTTCATTAATTTGGTTTTTTTGCTTTTATATTTTTGCATTTGTTTTCAATCTGTCTTGAACGAATAAACTTCAAATGATAGGCTATCCCGGGAAATTATCTGATACGATATAAAGTAGGCTGTACACCCCCCCACCCTACCCCGCCGGAGAGATTTTTCCGTTAGCTACACGGGAAAGTACACGTATTTGTTTTGGTATCATCGATTTCCGAGAAAATGTTGACCTATGTCTAATGCCTAGTGCTCACTCTAGGTGAGCATTAGGCCACAACTGCTTTATTATTATGACGAGAATTGTTAAGGAAGTTTACCAAGTAATGCGCCATATAGGCTAATGCTTATCAACGTGCTAGTCCATTACTCTAAGACCAGCATAATAATTGTTCATATATATGGCGTAGGTCCTTCACCTTGATTTACTTCTATTTATGTCAAAGCGCATGCACTAAGACATACCGCACACAGTGTTGACTTACTTAGGCCGACGAAGAAGCAGTAAAAATTCCATTCTAAGCTAAATACAAACATCTGAAGTAGAGCTAATCCTATCGTACATGTACATAAGCGTCTACCGTTATAATAAGTGGGCTACTTTGACACCAAAACACGTCTCAAATAGAATGGCTGTCACAAGAAATCTGTGTCCAATGTTTCACGAAATACCACAGACAGTTCACTGTTTCGCGTTGAAGAAATAATTACATTGTAGGGCCATAGGTTGCGTAGTTGAGTACCCCTAGTCGAGCCATTACATTTTTTGCAAATCGTTCTAGACTTATGATTTTCGTCATAATCAGGGTTAATTTTAGGAGGCGTAGTACGCATAAAACCAGGTTTTTTTTACAAATTTGTACGTGCGCCTAACTAGAAAAGGCGTATGTAGCGTTACGCGAAAAAACCAATGCACATAATCCAATATAATCTTACGCGTTTTTTGACAGATGCTTCTCGCGGATTGTATATAGTTATACCTAACTTTAGTAGGCAGTTATATAATTGTAGATTGAAGTTTGGCCTTAATCCAACTGCACAGGCGTAAGATGACGCGACTTTCTTAAGAAGGAGGCGTAACGCTACGCCGGTTTCATGAGAGCTAAATTAACTCCGGTCATAATTAAGTACAGCAACATACAAGTACAACGGCACCCTAAGCCTTTTTCATGTGTGTTGTTGTACTTAATTATGACAAAAACCATAAAGTCCAGAACGAATTCGCATAAAATAAAATCCGCCTGCAGGAAAGAAAAGATTGAAAACGCACGGGGACGATGCCATATTTTTGAGAACTCCACAATTCGGCAATTTTTCGGCTCGCCTTGACTGTGTACACTTTCCCTTTCGTAGAGAACTCACGACCGGGGGTTCTGACGGACTTATTTCAAGCGGTTCTTAACAATTATTGTAAAATTTTCCTTGTAATTAACACTTTCTTTCCTAAGTAAACGAAGTACAGAGCAAGGTGCACCATTTCTGCGCATCGTATATAAGGGACGCCAAGATCACAAAAGCCATCTTTACCATTACTTTAACCTACATGTCAAGGGTTTGGCGCGAAAGGTGCATATCTGCAGCGGCGGTCAAAAAAATAAATGGGATTTTTAAAGTTTGGACTTGAATTATAAATCATCATGTCTGTGCCAGTTAAAGCGGCGATTTACAAAGTTTTAATGTGTATAAGAAGAGTTGATATCCATTACATTGCATTTGAAAAACATTTCATATGCTTCATAAACAAGCTGTAAACACGAAGACGGTGTAACTTTTGCTGCTTTTGTGCACTTCTAGCACCCGCTTCTGCATGTGTGCACCTTTGGCTCTCAAATTTGTCGTTTACTGTGGCCACTTTAAGTCGCTTGTGCACTTATAGCAGCCAACTTACCGTCAACTTGTGCTTGCGCCCTTTACGCCCTAACTTGTAACTAACCGCCTTCGTCGCCTATTCTGTTACTGCTCATGTTTTCACAAGGGACAGCTGGAGCTGGATTTTTATAGACGGATGCCCTGCTATCGCGAATGAAATAAATATTTATACGTCACGGGGTTAGCAGTTAGAGACACTCAGACACTTGTGTGTTTACCAGCTTTGCTGGAAAACCTCTAACCAGAAAATTTCGCAGACCCCTCTTGGGGGGCGTTAACCCCCCCAGTTTTGCTGGACACGCCAACAACGGCTGCTCACCCAGGGCCCAGGGGGGTGTAGAATACCTTCCATGGAGGGGTGTTAGGATTTTGTTTCAAAAATGCCCCGCCGTCGGTAAAAATATAAGTCATAGATTTCGCTAGTTTAGATGCAATTATGTAAAAATAGATCTACTTATAAATTAAAACTATTCAGGAAGTCACGGCACAAAATCCGTAGACAGCAAAAAAGGTATTTATTTGAAAGAAAGATCGTAGAAAGGTTATCTTGACTTACCCCGACGATGGAATGGAGGTAGTAGTAATCATCCCAGCTGTGATACTTCCAGAACGTGTACCCGAACAACGTAGCGTTCCCAGCCAGCCACATCAGCTGGGCAGTGATAACCATTAATATCACTACTGCTCCCAAAATTCTTACGCTAAAAACAATTAACGAATACGAACAAATAGGCCCCAATGTTTCTGCTTCAGCTACGTTAGGTGTAGTCTACGTATACTGTCATGTACAAGTGTACATGCCCTGCCAATACACGAGGAAGGGCAGTGAGGCTTATTGAAAACTGTAAAGGAATTGAAATTAATAATGGTAGGCCCACTACTCGTATAGGCCCATTCAGTGCTGAAAGTGTAAAACATTATGTCAGGATTTTATTACATCGCCTGGGAGAGATAAAGTCATCAAGGGTACTCACTCCCCCGCGTGAATAATTCTAGAGTAACGCTACGCCACTGCCCTTGGCCCGACCTTTGGATTCACCGACATTTGTGACAACCAGTGTTTTTCGCAGGATTTTTTATCCCTTCAGTTTTACTCTACTCTTTATTGTCCTCACTACAAAACTCACGACCGGGGGGAGGGAGGGCTAACAGAAATATTTAGCAAACCATTGTTAACAGTACATTTTCACCCACGGGCGTGGCATTTAAAAAAAATCCTAATACCCGCCTTTCGGGGCTGTACAACAACCGGGTCAACCGTTGGGGGAATGTCCAGCAAAAACTGGGGGTTATACTATTGCACCCCTTCTTGGGGGTGAGCCTTTGGGGGGATGTCCTGCTAAAATTGGGGGGGGGGGGGGGGTTTAAACCCTCCCCAGGAGGGGTTTGCAAAATTGGCGACAACAATATGGCTGCCGTTATTTATGTCATGACATACAGTGCTCGACCATAACCTATAATTATGATTTGTAGTGCCGGATTTGTCTAAGTGAAGGCCCCTGTGTAGCCAATGGTCGCGTGAGGGGCGCGGAGGAATTACCTCCGGGCGCGCGGTCTGGAGGGAGGCCGCAGTCGGGTCGACATTTTTCCTCCAATTTATCCCATCCTTATTAATAATAGTCACTTCTTGCGAAAAGTCACCGTTTCGCCCCCCATAGTGAGTTGTACACGGAAAAGAAGAAGTCTCTGTCAGAATCCCCCACCACCGGTCACGAGTTTTTCTGGGCGCCAGAGGCCCTGCTCTTGCCTATGGGCGCACTAGGACCTCTCGTCTCCACAGTGTAACTTAACAGCCTACTCCTGTTCGCAAAAGCAGGTTGGCGCAGCGGAGAGGAGAAGGCAAGTTATAAATAGTCTAGACTATCCTGGCCTAACCCCCTAGCCCGCGTAATAGCCTAGAGCCGCCATCTGGCTGCGGTTTCCTACATGTACTTTTGCCTCCAGTCCACTTGCATGAAGTAACAATAGTGCCTACTGCCTAAACAAGTTCCAGCTTTACAACTTAAAGAGTCCGCATACCTCCCGTTAAGACTATAGAGCGGTCATTTGTCCATAGCGTTTGTTTGACCGAACAGACGCGAGACCGCCATACAGCGTGCGCGCTGTCGGTAACACGATCGTCAGCGGCCCTTCGAAGCTCCGTCGTTAAGGTCGTTTGTCCGTAAGAAAAGAATACTGCATGCATCATTCGTCACTTAGCGATCGTTAACCCCTAGTCGGATATTTTAGTTAAAATGCACTTGCGACTTTGAGACTTTGATACTTTGCTTAGCACAGCATCCACTCCAGCCTCCTCCTCGACACGCAGCGAGCCTCGACGAGTCTATCTGGCATGGCGCTATTTTGAAGCCTTTTAAATCCTTTCTCTTCACTATAATGCAGCAGAACACGAAGTATTAAGGACTTCTGGCATAAACGTCAAAACCTCTTTGTCTGCTAGATGTGCGCTGAGTATAATGCCGACAAAATTTTAATAGGCTAATGATTGTTATTAATGAACTTAACGCCAATGATAGCGAAATACAACTGCATCTACACGTACATCAAGCTGCAAAACAGGAAATCACAAGTTTTAGATCCGTTAGACCAAAACAGGGTGCGCTTACGATGAAGATCCATTTGGGCAGTTCGGTGATCAGGTGTCGCACCATAATCGGACCTTTTCTCGATGTCCGCTGTTCACTGACTTCTTAATTCTTCTAACGATACGTTCAATGACTTCAGCGGCCGTTAAACAACCAACAAACGAACGACAGAGCTTGTTTATTTATAGTCGAGACGCCTTCCCTCCCCCAGCGTCCACTGCCTGGCGCTTGTCCAATCGCGTACGAGCATGCTTAAGGCCTACAAGACATTCCGAGATTCCTATTACGCAATATCGAGCACGCAGTAAATGACTCTTAACCGAGACAGTCGGTCTATCGTATACGTGTTATTCTCAACATTCGCATTCGGTATTCTTAAATGCTTATATGATGTGTAGGCCTGTGGCAAGATCTCGTTTTGGGAAGTGCATTTTAACTGGCTTAAATTAAGCCAACGGTTTATTATTATTGTTACATTCTCCTAACCAAGATAGTAGGCCTACACATACGTGTTATTCTCTACATTTGCAATGGGCATTCTTAAATAATTATGCTGTGTAGGCCTATATCAAGATCTTGTTTTGAGAAGTGTAGTCTAACTATAATAGCTTAAAGGCAGAGCGACACGAGAATAGTTAACGTTATAGCTGGGTAACTTTCGTAACGTGAATTACTTCGGAATTCTTTGATATTTAAATAATACTAGCATCCCCGTGATCTCCTGCCGGTGCCCGCAAGCCTGTGTAAGTCCTTCTCCCGGAGCGCATAAGACCCGTAGACTTCTCCCGGAGCCCATATGACCCGTAGCCCTTTTATAGGAATTCATAAGACCCGACGGCGTACTGGCCTAAGCAAAGATTTTATCGCCCCAGTGAACGGCATTCTCCTGCGTCACGTTATGAGGCTGGGGCCTCATTCAGGAAGCGATCAAGATGGTCTTAAGACAATCTTATGAAAATCTTAACTTTTTTAGTGGAATCTCCGCTCAGCTGCGCGCGAACCGTATGGTGACATCACAGCGGTCGACTATTGGATTCTATTTGTTTTAAATTTCAGTTTGGATAAGATTTCAGAAAATCTTAAGAAACGTACGTAAATGAGGCCCCAGAGCCTCCCGGGCGCGTCGTAGAAGGCGACTTAAGAAGAGGTTCTGTGTTGGTTCTTTCACACAGAACCGGACTGGAACAGGGTATGCGCTAAGGAAAGTTGACTACTGCACAAGTTTTTAATATTCTGCACACTTTTATATTCACAACTGCACA